>VWZU01013442.1:401046-437036 GCA_013397095.1 Sterrhoptilus dennistouni | reverse complement strand
CACACCAAGCAAGCTAAAGCTTGCAGCCTCTGTCAAAGGTTTAAAAGGCTGTGGCCTTATCTCACATTATTTGTAACTTCTATGATGCTTTTGATTCTGACCATAATTTTCACATCTACATAAATATATACATACACACATACACATGCTTATATATATATTTTCATATGCCCAGACTTGTGCAAACACAATGTTGCCATTTTTAACATCATTGTACTAAGTAACACAAAGCATAGTTACATCATTTAATATATCCAAATGTAACAGATTTCAGATGCAGCAACTGCAGCCAGCCATGAAAAAGCTGAGCTTGCACTGCACAAAAGTACACTTGTTCCTGGTGAAGATAGATTGTTACATCTTACAGTCCAACTTCTTTGATTTTACCACCAGGATCCCTCTATCCTTCCCAGAGGCAACCTTAAAAACTTGTTCTCCCAGTTCCCAAAAGACACACTCATCAAGTTCTTCTATTAATACCTGACTCACCAATGCTGCTCAGAGAACTGCTGCTTTCAGAGTCAGAAGGCATTATGGACAGCACGCTGTAAGTAGACCCTAGAATCAGGAAAATAAAAACAGTATTACTTTTTCTTGCCCTTCTCCTCTCTCCAAACAAAGCTATGATTCATTTTCTTGATATTGTAGATGCCAAATAAATTGACTAAAATTACTAAAATTATTCAAATTACTAAATTAGAGAGAACACACATCACTGCAACATAACAACCCAAAAGGCAAAGTATAATTTGTAAATGAACATTGCACTGGGCACTGTGCAGAAAACCATTTTGGACAACATGGTAAAAATGAATTCAGCAAAATATTAAATACATTGGTTATTTCAGACAGACTGAAAATACAGAGCTTCAGATCTATAATAAGAAAATTAGGAGTGATAGTTGTGACAATAGTGGCAATCTATTTTGGTTTCTCATGTCTTTATATGTACCAACTTCTAATTCATTGTGCAACTAATTCGTATTCTTATCTTCCAACTTCATTCAGACTTAAACATTTCATTTAAGTTGTAAATAAAATTTGCTTACATCCATTTGCAACTTTCAGTATCTGGTCTTAAAAGCAAGGACCCACAAACAGTGAGTTTTCTCATGTATTAATAGCTCAATGGACAGTGAAGCCTTTCATTTTAACTATTTTAGAAGCATGCTAGATTTTATTTACCAGAAGAACTAGAAGGACAGGTCCTACTTCAAAACATTAACCAACCAGCTCCACCATCCCTCACAGACAGGATAAACACACCATGGCAAAGACAGGGAATGATTATGTACAAAAGCCATTAGAAATCTGGTCTATTTTCAGCACTCCCCAGGATGCAAGGGCTGTGCTCACAACAACCAAGCTCTAAGAGTTTCAATACTTTCCCTCCTCCTTATATTCCAACATTTCTTTCTTCTAGTTTCTTTGAAATTAAGAAATAAAAGCTGAGAAGCAGCAGCAATAGCTGCACAGAATAGACTGAAGGAAGGATAGGCCAGAAAATAAGAAAGAAATTTAGGTTTTTTGTTCATCTCCTCTGGTTCTTACTAGAAAAAAGCATGACATCTCTAACTACTATGATGTTCAATAAATGAAAGGCAAGATGGGATAAATAATTCTACTAACACAAGTAATAACAGAAAAATCAATTTAAAAAAGAAAAAAAGAATTGAAAAGAAGCAAGAAGAATTGCATCCTGAAGTAGACTGTTTAATCTGACAAATCTCTATGAAAAATTATTTTAAATACATTGGTTACAAATTATTCAATTGTAGGGGATGTAATTTTTTTGTTTTGTTCAGATTTTTAAACAAAACATACAATGAGTATGTCAGTGCATGCTGTCTGGCTTCAGAAAAAATCTGCTGCACATTTTTGCTCCTAGTTCAGACATTTTCAAATAATAATAATTTAAGCTGTATTCCTATTTAATTAAAGCTTATTAAAAGCAAAACAATTTCCACATGAGTTATATTCAACCTCCTTGCATATTCTAAACACATGTGACTTGCAGTATTTCTCACAGTCTGGATCTACACTGATTAGAATCATAAGGAAAGTTGAAAAAAAAAATCAATATATTAAACAGAGTAGGAGATCTTTATGACAGACAACGTATACTGAGGTTGTATCAAAACTGTGTGGGACTCAGGCACAACAATATCTTGTACCAGGAAGTGACACTTAATTATGCTCAGCAGTCTAAAGCAAAATCACCCAGTTCCTCTAAAAGATTATACAGGAGTTCCACACCTAAAGAAACTTGTAGTAATTGTTAGCTGCTTTTGATTTTAAGAGTGAAGAAATAAAAGACTCAAAATCTCATAATCTTAACTGATCTTCATTTTATTTATCTTCTAGACTCTGATCCTCTCTGTCTTTTTCTCCTGCATTATGAGCCAGAGACAAGACATAAAATGAGTTAAATTCTGCTGTCTGGAATGGACAGAAAGGTTTTGTGAAGCTGAATTCATGAATGGAGAAACACGACTCCCCAAAGCAATGTCCTTAAAACATGAGCTCATATTCGTAGACACAAGATCTGGAATGCATGGCATGCTGTCAAGAAAACCCACAATTGTGAAGAGAGGAGGAATCATCTGACCCGTTCATAATTCCTCATTTCCAACAACAACAACAACCCAATAACACTGTGCAGTTTGGTTTTGTTTTTAAACTACACAGGGTTCAAGTTCATTACCTGTAACAAGTGCCACCTTTGCCATCAGAAGCAGCATTAGGAAGCATCAGAAACAACAACCAGAGGTCTCTACACAGCTGTCACAATATTAAAATTCATCTTTAGGCACTGCACTGACCCATATCCTTGTATTAAATCCAGGCTAAAGTGACATTTTGCTTGGCATATTTTGCTTGATCAAACTAGCAATGCATCATTGGTACCTGCAAATGCTCCAAGAAATATTTCCCCACTCATTAGAATGCCTCCTACATAAATGAAAACAGTCAAAATCATCACAACAGCAACTCAGATATGGATTAAAATAAAAAAAGGGGCACAGGCTAGTTTCTACAATCAAAGACACTAGAACACCCTGTTTATTTGTGAGCTGCACAACCACAGTATTCTAATGAATTTGTTGAAAAATCACACTCCCTCAAAAGAATTTTCCACTTTATTTCCTATTCTTAATGTTTTCTGATTGTCCATCTTGTCAAATTGCACAAGAAAAAATATCAGAACACCAAACCCAATAAGAAGCCACAAATACTTTCTTAGATAAATGTTGAAAGTGGTTCACACCTAGTTTACATGCCTTTCACTACACTTTTCCAAGGAGTTGACTTTAATATTTTTCTGCAAGTATTCACTTTCCATACTGAAATCCCCCAGTGGTAAAAATTGCTACATTTGATTTCAATTTACCGATTTATAATATTTGCTGACATGTTCCTAAAGTTAAAAATTACACCTTGCAATGACAGGATTCTGAGAAACACAGTAGAACCTATATCTAATTAAAAATAAAAGTAAAAAAACCCCAAAGCCAACAATTTCATCAACAACAACAACAAAAAAAAACCCAAAAAACAAAACAAAACAAAAAACCAAACCCAAACAAACTAAAAACCCCCCAAAAGCACAAGCAAACCAAAACCCAAATATATCTTTTACAGATACACATTCATATGGAGGGAAAATACATAACCATCCTGTCTTTACATGGCAGACTTAAAGCTTTCTCTTCTACTCATCCAGACATAAGCTCTGGATCAGTTCCTGGCTGTATTAAAAAGCTTTGGCAGAGTGCAGGGATTTAGAAACTGCAACAGTAAATACTTGAGAACCTTAAGAATCTCATTTCCTTCTATTTTCAACAACTGCAGCAAGTCAATTTTTTTAAAGTTATTACTGTCTTTATTAATCAGATTACAGGAAGGCCACTTAAGAACTCACAAATTCAGGAAAGGAACTTGTTGCTTAAGTGTGGAAGCCACCTCCAGGGACAACAAAGAACTGTTCCAGTTTGCCTTCATCTTTCACACAACAGCAACCCAGAAAGAGTGATATGTATTTTCCTTGCTGAGAAAGACAATGATGGAGGAAAAAAACAGAAAGAAAAAAAAAAAACAGAGAAGAGTTGCACTCTTCTAAGAAGACAGCAAGTGTCTAAACCAACAATATCCTCAGCAGCAATACCAAAATCAAGACTTGTGGAATCAAGCCAGTCACACAAAATTAAAACAGAACAATTCTCTCTTCTGTCTTTCTAACTTCTGAATTGTGAAACACCATGTAACACTGGACATCACCTGTTCTTCAAGGAGAAACTAAAAAAAGCCAAGTCAGCTAAAGTCCAAATAATGTATCCCTCCAAAACAAGCTTGCACTTGGCACCTTCTGTAAGAAAGTGGTACAAAGGATCGAGTATGGTATCTTGCAGAATGTTATTGAATGACTTGTGAGAAAAAATACAGTGTTCAGATTTAGAGAGAGAATGTTCAGATTAAGCAGTCAATTGGCAGTACTACAGAGAAACTACTCATCCTCCTCCATACAAATACAAATATCCAGGCTCTGCTCACAGCTCTGAAGAATAGTGTATCCAAGGGGACTGGAGTGGCTAAAGAAGGGATAGGGATTCACCTTTACAAAATTCATTGCACATATGCTTTCAATCCTCTGATTCTTTTCTCCCCCCTCTTACCTAGAATTCAACTCAAAGAAGGCTATTTCATCTTCCCAACTTCATTATATGAACTAAACTGTGTCGGAACAGTTCCTCTCTCAGATAAACACTCTCAGCACACGGCCAAAGAGACAAGTACACCAAACCTGCTTCAGTGTGTGAAGAACAAGGGGTTTATTCAAGGAGCATGAGGTGTTTTATCCCACAAGATGGGAAGTGCTCAGATCTTGGCTGCTCAGCTCTTGGTAGGTCATCCATCTTTAGGGACTGCATTTAGACCTGCAGTATGGCTGACTCCTAAATTGAGCATGTTTTCTAACTAGGAACACAGCTTATTGTAGGACCGAGACTGGAAGGAGCCTTCGCTTGTGCAAATTTCTTTTGCTACTTGTCTGTGTTTAAGAATGATGTTAAACAACCCTCCATGCTCCTGGGCTGCAAATTTCCATTGTTCATTAAATTCTGCCCTTCCTCCCACCTCCCTTTGCAGTGCAGTGACTGCCAGCTGATTCAACTTATTGTCAGCAAATGATTTTTCTGATGGAAACCCAATGCACTGGATGAGAGGGCAGCATGACAAACATTGCTTTATCCACATCTCCATGCCCCAAACCAAACAGACATTGGCAGGACTTCTACGTGCTGGGGGGGAGCAGTTAGTTGTTTGATTACAACTGGACACAACCCAAAATTCAATGTTCCCTTTGCTTTTACAACAACAAAACTGCCCAAGGAGCTGAAGACCACATGGATGTGCCACGCTCTGTCTCTGAAGCTGTTCTTTCCTTGGCAGCCTGTGCAGCCAGGTTTGTCACAAACCACAGGACATGGTCACTGCTTGCAAGTTGTGTGACATTCAGACACCAAATTCTGCTCTCATACAAAGCCTTCAATTGTGTGTTGGCTTCTCACACTTATTTCAGATGTTTTGTAGTCATTTACCTTGAAGGATATGAGCAACTCCAAGAGCAAATGTACAAACTTAGCAGTAAAGGTCAAATATAGGTAGATGCCATCTTGACAAAAGTTTGCTATTTCTTCCCCATCTGCTGTTAAACACAGTTTTGTTATTTATTCTGTATATCTATTTTTAGGACACCATGAAAACTAAATGAACTTGAAATGGCTTTTTAAATAATTAAGCAGCTAAAAAATCACACTTGTTAATTTCCCAAATAGCTCAGTCTTTAACAGTTTTACAGAAATGGTGAGGGGAAAAAAGGGTTTATTTTCCTTTTCAAAAGGAAATTTTTTTTTTAGAAAAAAAATTATAACAAGCTATTAATGAAATATTTAGATATTAATATTAAAAGTGTCATTTGGGAAAATATAGATATATGTTTTATTATTTAAGTCAATCTTGAATTCTAAGCGAGTAAAAATACACTCTTGGTAAGAACAGAACACTCCACACATGAAAAAGGACTGGGGCACCTTTCTCTGAAACATTTAGTAAAAATGAACTTAAAGTCAGATTTAAGTGATAATTATGATTTAATACAACAGTGTATGTAAAGACCTTAATTTACTCAAAAATTGAGTAACCTGCCAGAAACATCAGTAAAGATGCTCTGAATTTAGTTCCTAGTTGTCAGTCAGAACAGCATCAGATCTTCAACCATTAAAAACAACACTAGACAAATAAATACCCGTAAAATTCCTATTTTCTTAGCAACATCTGAACAAGAGGAACGTTTACTTTTATAAGCTCATGCGCAAAAGGCAGAGAAAAGAATAACTGACTATGGATTCTTCAACCTCAGTATTTAGAACAGATGGGAAAAATTTGCATTTAAAAATCACATTTTAGTAAAAATGCAGTGCAGGTAAGTGAAACAAATTGTCCCGTATTTCATGTGCACAGATTATACAACTGATTATCAGTGCAGCAGTGCTGTCTTCTGTTCTAAAACATCATGTGGCATCACAGGTGACTCTCATCAAACAACTACAGATATTTTTATGAATAATTTTTAATACAGATGCTTTAACAATTCCCATCAACATATGCTGAGGAATCCACTCCACTTTACCAGTAAAAAGGGAGAAGTATCCATTTTTTCCTCCTTCTAGCTATCAAGAACATTTCAGTTGTTTGCCGGATTACGTATGATAAGCCAAAGATAAAAAATAATGAAAAAATGATAAAACCATAATAAAAAAGGCTTTTTTACCCTCTCATGATGCTATCTACCTTTTCCAAACTCACCTGAGTACAATTTAATCTTATAAAGCTATCTACTCTGAATACCCTGATGTCTACAATCCTAGGACACTGACAGGGGCCAAACTTCTTTTTCTAACAAGAAACAGAACAAAGTAGTTGCTGAGAAGAATGTTCTTCTCAGAAAGCAGCCCATTACTACTGCAGATCCAAACCAGTAACTGATTGAAGAAGTTGCTCACACAACGCCTGGTCAAACCAGCCTGCTGTTTCCAGTCTGGAATTCTCTTTTTCTACAAGTTACAAACCAGTTCACATCTCCTGCTCTCAGGACTGCAAGAGATGTATCAACACAAACAGACAAATCTGGACTGTGTGGGAGTCACTACTGGATGTGCCTCCTTTGAAATTAGAGACATGTTGAGAGATTTGACTTTTCCAAATCTTGCATCTTTCAAAGAAGTGGTTCATGGTACTTGGGGTGAAATTTGGCACAATGCTCAAGAAATCTCCTTGCAGCCTTGAAAGGAGATACATACTCCCCAACTAAGCCCTAAAACAATGAATTCTCCTTATAGTGCTCTTCATATCATGCTTCAATTCAACCCTCACTCAAAAAAAACCAACGGGAAAAACATGTCCCAAGATGGTTTCATTAAGGTATCTTACAGAAGGGTCTTAACTCAACTTCATTGTGTCATTACAATGGAAAAAACAATACATGCTTTCATACAGAAGAGCACTCATATCCAAGCTTCTCTTTACAACAATTGTTACCTAAAATGCAAAGAGAAAATATACATCTAAGCTAAATAATTTAATTTAAATCTTCTTGTTGCCTTGGCAAGTTAATTTTATTCCTCAACATTCAACTTCATTTAAGAAAGTAGAAGCAAGGAGGAAGAGAAAACACAGCTTTTTTTCCCCTCCTAGTGCTTTAGATCAGGAAATCCTACTGCCAGCAGTAATTCCATATTAAATACATATATGTTTATTCTATAGGCACAGAATACAAGACTCTGCTTGTAAAAGACGTGTCAGTCCTTGTTACCTACAGTCTTCAGGCCCAAGTCCTTTTCAGGACATCTGCAATTACAGGAAGGTCATCAGAACTGTGTGAGTGCTACTTACACACCCCAAGTACCACACACAAAGGAAATGCCAAATCCATGGCAAAGTGACCAAGAGCCCTCTCCAAACCCAGACAGATTGGAGCAATCATTCTGTGCGAACCTATACAGGATCTTTCCAGAAATGTATCAGCTTTCACAAAGCTAATAGCTTCACCAGACAACTCTTGCAAGTTCCAAGCACTGCTATGACCTCGGAAGAAGGGGTGGAGAAAGTAACAATATCGATTAAGAATACATTTGATCCACAGACTGTACTTTTTCGGAGGACAAACACACAGATATAAAAGAGAAACTGCACCTGCGCCCTCATTCAAACAACACAATGAAGTATGTCCTTAATTGCTCTGCTGTTCCCAGTGATTATTACAGGAGTCTATTACCTATGAACCATTTACAAAAATAGTTTGATGCAGAAACCCCCAGGTGTGAACTTCATGACTCTTCTGGTTACAGCTGCACCACCCACAAGAACTTTTCATCCCTCGCCGGAGGTGACCTTTGGCTGTGACGCGGCAGCAACAGCCCGATAACCCCGTGCACTGGCACCGGCACTGCCAGGCTGTGTGTGAGCAGATCCCTCCCTGACACACACAGGGAATACACAGAAAAACACTGCTAAAGCCTCCTAAAGGCAAAAGTAACACATGTACTAAACAGAACAAAAAGCCATCTTTCCCCAAGTACCAGAGTGCTCATGCATACAAAATGCTCACTCTCTACCTGGGAGCTAAGAGCAGAGAATGCTGGAAAAAAGCAACTCATCTGGAAGCAATTATAGCTCAAATTCCTGCTTTTTGCCTCTTCTCTGGAGGACACAAGTACTGCTACTTTTCCTTCACTCTCGGTCACGGCAGGACAAGGAGGAGACAACATTCTCAGCCTCTGCTGTGGCTTGATAGAGCAGGGAGGCAGCTGCACAGTGCTTGCAATGCTGAAGGAACTTCCTTGCTTAGATATAGGTGTTCCTAATGGCTTCTTCTTATTCTTGTCTTAATGACAAGACCCTGTTTGAAGACTAAATACATTTGAGTGTCCAGAGAGGATTTTTCCTACATCAAGGTGGTACATGGGCCTTTTAGCTTTTTTGCAGTTATTATTTTGGAAGAAAGCAACTGTAACTGCTGCAAGTGTAGCAAGTCACCGAGTGGCTAATGACTTACTAAGGACCTTTTAATCCAACAGGTCTGGGTTAACAAGCAAGAAGTTGCAGTGAGCTTACAAGGAATAGGTGGGAACTTGAGGTCCTAGTGACAGGCAGGCAGATTTTACTAAGGGGAGGATTTTTAGAACCCAAATTTTCACCGTAAAAGCAACTGTAAGGGGACAGGGGGGAAGGGTGGAGAAATGCCTGCAATATAGGCAGCCAAATGCTATTGGCTCTGCCAATTCTGGCAAAAGTTCTAAAGCTTAATGCACTGACAGTGTACTGATAAAAGCCTGAAATCACACTCTGACAGGAAGCAGTGGCATTACATGACAGCACACACTGACCTATATGGAATGTAGCCGACCTCCTTGGAGTCTGTGGAAGAAACATGGGCTAAAAATTCTGCAAATGCACTTGATGTCCAGCATGCTGCTCCAAATGCAAATATAATGCCCTAGTCCACTAAGACAGTGGCAGGAGAGAAGAAGAAAGAATGAAAACAAGCCTACAACACAGAAGTAGAACATGGCATGTCGGAGAGGAGAAGTCAGAGCTGTTGAGGTAAGAGTGGCCTCCCACCTGAGTGATGTGACTATGACAATAAACAAGTAAGGCTTGTCAATAAACAAGTCAAGGCTTGTCATGACTGCAAAGTCACCTGCCTGTCAGAAAGGTCTGGTTTTTCCTTAACCATCTCTCATCTTCATTTTGGAGCAGAGGAGCCAATGAAGATGCTTCCTCCCCATCATCATCACTTGTCAGGCACAAAGATTGAGTGGGGACAGTTTTAACGTTCATGTTCACCTACTGATGGCAGCACAAAAGTGTCCTAAATAAACAATAAGGTGGTTGGGTGTAGCACACTGCAACACTCTGCAACCTCTTCATTTAACCAAATAAACATTCATATTTCACTGATTCTACATCAGCTACAGAAGAGGCAGTAAATACTGCGTCTCCAAAGGTAGCTTTGCACAGGCTTTGCTGTGCAGGCTTCGTGGCTGGCTTTGATAGCTCTTCTCTTCAGAGCTTCTTCAGAAGCTCTTACATCTTTTTCCTCGAACAGGTTCTGTGGATATTGGGGATTTTCCTAAAGGAGATGGTGTCAATAAAACCAGCTACCATCAGGATCAGGTGTTCCATTATTCTTATAGCTGTTGTTGACATGGAAGCACAATGATGTCAAGGATGTGCAGAGGACAGAAAAAACATGAGGAGGATGGTAGTGGGTTTAAGGAAAAACAAGGTAAACATGCACTGCATCCATTGTTTTCCTCACATACATTTCAGTTTCCAGCATGAAACACTGACATACAGTTAAACACTGACTAAACGATAACCAAAAACCAAGTCCTATAAACTAAGAAAAGGTTTTCCCCTAAACAAAACCCACCAAAAGCCTGAAGTGGGATGAATTACAGTGCTACTGCACCCATAAGCACCAAATATTTGGAAGACATTACAACTACTCTGTAACATGAAAAACTGCTTAGGAAATGACAATGAAGACACAGGTTGAGAAGAATCACTGTTTACCACAGGGTTAAAATCTCCCATCATGAATTATAGCCATCTTTGACACTGCAACTCTTCTCTACATTTTCTACCACTTTTTTCTTTATTCTCTCATAGTACTGCTGCTGTTACAGAGATATTTTGATTCTACATTGCCATTAGATAAGTCAAGACTATTCAAGATATTTAAATTACAAACAAGTCGGTTATGTTCAATCACAATTTTTCCACATCCACCTAGTCTTATGCGGCTGCATGATTTTAATATTAAGAATACAAAGTAGAAAAAATTTTTAAAAAGGAAGCCTAATTGTGTAAACTGAAGTATGTAAAAGCAATCAGATGACTGGAGCTCAGCTCAACAGTTCCATCTTTCCTAAGAGTGCTATCTCTAAACCACAAATTCCTCACAGAGAATACTACATCTTCTCTCTACTTGGATAACATCTTCCAAAAATTGACATTTTGGGTACATTAGAAGATATGTCAAAACCAACTGTGAATATTAGTTTGGATCCATTAGAGTGTAGTTCACATCTCAAAATCCACAAATGCAACAAATCCCAAAAGGGTTTTAATTTGTACAAAAGTATATAACCATCTCTTTTCTTTCAAAAATAACATCACAGGAAAACTTCAAAGAAAATTTAAATTCTTCAACTGAAAAGAGGATTGATAGCTTGTAGCTCTTTAAATCGTTGCTTTCCCTTCCTGTGCTACTCTTTATCCTGAAGGAAAAATAAATCCTGCAACTTTTCACTTAAGGGCTAAATTTGCTTTTTAATTAGAGATGCTTGTGCTGATTGTGTTTTACTTAAAATGCAGACATCCTTCCAGAAATACTTAATCAATCAGTACTTAGAAAAAAAAATAAATTCACAGAATTAAGATAACTGAAATAAGTGAGGGGGAAAAAAAAAATCCGAGCCACTGCAGAGATCCTGAAAATAAAAAAGCAACCAAACCAAAAAAGTGAAACATCCAACTTGTTTCCAGCCAGAGGAAACACGTAAAACTTCACAGATTTTCACAGAGGTCCAGACTTCTTTGATCAAGAGCAAAGTCAGATTGCCACAAGCTACTATCTTCAGTATGAGGACAATGGGATGAACCAGATTTAATCCCAAGAGCACTCTTATTTTTTTGGCATGTTCTCTGTATGTATCCAGTTACATATCCTGACAGGTGAGAGTTTGAGGTTGGTCATCTTTATTTATCTTTTAGTTTCATACAACATGCTTTTCTCCATTCTCTAGACAGATTATCAGGGGAAAGGGTCTCAATGCACAAATGTACATTAATACTTGAGAAAACAAACAATGAAACCCCACACAAACCCTCTTCACCCACCCAAACAGAGCTCCTGTCTCAGTCCCCTGCACTATTAACAGCTCCAAGCATCAGAGTCCTCTGATATAATAAGCAATACAACAAAGTTGTGACCTTCAGGTAGGCTCATAGGAAAAAAAATAAAGCTGGTGACACTTGCCACCAGCTCCACATATATAAAATCCAGGAGCTGATCAATATTTGCAACTATCCAAGACACAGTGGACACAAGCAGCCCCCCAGCATACAAGAAAAGCTTTACAAATCAAAACTAATTCAGTTTGTATATAAGAACATCTAGAACTTGTTCACTCTACATCAAGAATTTTGCCCATCAAAGAGCACAACTTTGAGTGCTTTCTGGTGATGCTATCAGACAGCAATTATGACATGTAAAGAGAAGCCATTTTTGAAAAATTAAACCCTGAATATCAGAGCTACCATGGCCCTTTGAAGAGATGAGCAACACCCCTTACTAAAAATCTGTATCAGGGAAGAATGCTGTTTTGAACAAGTCAGAACAAGCCCTGCCTGGTTACAGAACTTACCTCCCCCTCCTGCTACTTTTAGGCTGAACCCCTGTAATCATTCCTAGAAGTGCAAATACTAACCACTACTATTAATCACTTGACATTTGGGCACAGTAGATCAGCATCATCTGGTTTTCAAGGCAGGATGATTCTAGTCACAGCCTAAGTGCTTTTAAAATGTCACCTTCCTGATTCCTCAGCTGGAACAAAAAAAGGACAAGCATTGGCACAGATTAAATGATCACTCACCGATTCATGCCTGCACTGCAAGTAGTGCTCTCTGGCCAGAATTCATCAGAAACAAAGTGTTGGCAGATTGGGAATTGGGATGCTTTGTCACACACAGAAACACAACTGCACACTTATCACCTACACTAATTAAGAGCAGATACAAATCAAAGCAATAGCCAGGAAATAAATAGCAGTGATAATGGACAGCTAAAGAGAATATAAGACACAAAATGATTCAAAGAAATCGTGGAGATAAACATTCAATCAGAAAGACTATACACAAAACAGCCATTATGTTTTACTGGCATATCTAGTTTGGCACTGGAATTTGCTTTGTGTTTTCAAAAGTACAGTGGATCTTAAAAAAGTGCTCCCCTTCTATTGGATGGGGGAAAAAAAACTTCTAGAATTAGTAGAAACAGGATAATGAAATCCACACTGGCACCAGCAAAGTTATTCTTGGTCCATTAGGACAATGGAAAGCAACAACCACACTCCATGTTCCCTCTACTAGGAGAAATCAGAGCTCTAAGGAACTTGCTGACCCCAGTACTATTCTCATCCCTCCCAAGTGAAGGTGTATTCTGTCTCCTCCTTACATCTCACTGCAGAAACAGATCTCTCCTAGTTCTTCATCATCATCTTTCATGACTTTCTGAGACAGTGTTTATCTTTTCACTGAAGCCAACCTCTATAATTTTCCCACTTTAAAATTTTTTTGTTTGTCTTAGCACAAAAAAGGTAAGAATTTTCATTACTGTGGGAAGGGGGAGCTCTTATGATTTGTATTTTTGGAGAAGAGAAAGAAAAGCTGTACTCTGAAAGCAAACAGATTAAAGTTTATAGGACCAGAAACATCCTGCCATGGACTTGGCTCCAAACACACATATGATAATCTTTCAAAACACCCATCACCTCATCAATATCCCTGTTTCCCTACCCAGAAACCTAGTATTCTATTTTCAAAACCAGAAATCATGCCTATATCTTCTAGTTTTCAAGAAATGAGGTAAAGAGAACTCTTGCATACTTCTGGTTTGTTGTTTTGGTTTTGGGTTTTTTTTTTTAATCTAGAATACTGTATCTGGAGGATGTATGTTCATTGAGTGAAACAACTGAAGTCTTAACTGGCAACAAGAGGCAGCACAAAGACAGGTAGATTGCATATTTAATTCAATTTACCAAGGTGCTTTTCTGTATTATGAGTTGAACAAACAGATGCCATTTGGAACAAATGACAACAACTTTCTGTTGCAAGCCTTGGCACAGAACAATAAGGTGCCGTGATTAATTTCTTTAAAACTAAACTTTAAAAAATAATTAAGAGCATCACTGTTGATACACAGAAGCAAGATTATGTTTAGGCTTGCCTTCTCAAACTACGAACTGTTAAAAAAATTCCAACCTCTATACCTGAAGTCAAGATCAACAGTATCTTATGCCAAGTGCTGCAGCCTGCATTTAAGAGCATGAATATGGATCTAGTGATGACTGAAAATGTTATTACTGGTTTTAAATTTTCAGATTAAAATTTGTTAAAACACACTATGTCCATAGACTATACACGTATTGTTCTTCCCACAAACAGTGAAAATAAAGAAGAAAGATAACAGATGGGTTTTGACAGCCAGAAGTTTTAGCCAGCACTATTCAACACGAAAAGAACAGAAATCAACCTTAACAACTGTTAAATTACTGTGTATTTTCCCTCAAAATTAAGGAGAAACAGAATCACTCATAGTAGCTCAGTCTGTTCTTTAGTGGCTATCCATAAACTACAGCATTTTAGTGAGTGACGCAGACATAGAGACAGAGGATAAGAAAGAATGGGGAATAGGATATTTGCAATACTACATGCTAATTTAATTAACAGCAGGAACAGGTCTGGAGAAAATGCTGCGGTGTGAAAGGAAATGTTCACCTATCAAGGAGTAATACCAATGTTAACACTTTCTGTAGTGTTCTGCTCCCTGTGCCAAACTTCCAGGGCACTTGAAGGAAGCTCCTGTGTCCCTGTGAATACAAGGTCTCAGCACAGATGGCATGAAGTGAAAATTAGGCAAAGAACAAGGGCAGGAGGGATAAGTAGGGAAGTTTTCTCAATTACACTCTGAACTGTGTTGCGGCACAAGAGCTCTCCTGCCCCTGTGACCACTGATCTCATTGTGACAGCTCAGCCCGAAACAGCTCCGAACTTCACACATCCACAACAAGAAGCAGGTATAGTTAGTATAAGAAAAATCTGAAAAACAAATCAGTCATTGAAGGCATGATAAATCTTTAAATGGTTGACACCTTTTTCATGGAGTTTGGTATTAAGCTAAATTATGTTAGCACCTAGACAATAAAACCATTTGAAAACCAAAAATGAATGTTAGCACACTGGCTTTTTTTCTACTAAAAAACTTGCAGCAAACTCAAAGCAAAAAAATACCCTGGATAGAAGAGCCTACATTTGCAATGCAGCATGCACACGTTCTCTATGGGTCTAGTCAAACAACATTAAAGCTCTAACAGTGTGTTTTAAGAGGAATAAGATTCATGACCCAGAAGCCCTGAAGAACAAAACACAACTTTTGTTTTAAAAGGTCCTGTTGCCTCTGTGTTTAATTGTGAACAGCAGAAAATCTGTCAGCAGGGCTTGTACACACAAAGAAAACTGTAATGATAAAACCCACTCTTGTTACCAAGACAGAAGCTCCAGTATGGCAGCATTGTGGTTGTTATAAGATAGGCCAATAAAAGTCTCCTTATTGTCTGAATAGAAATACTACAAAGGAATGTTGCAAAAATTTTCTGAGAAGGATATTTAAGAGTGCTTTTAAATTGCTGGACAAAGGGATGAAATTGAGAACCTGGAGAAACCTGATCGACAACTGGAGCCAATGTTCATTTGTCCTAATATTCCTGTTTCTGCTTAAACAATAAATGCTGTAATGTGAAACATAGCAAAAGCAAAATTTACTTGCCACACAAACTGGACATCTCACATAAATTAAGTTCTATGTCAGTGAAGCAAACAGTAAAGGCACATTATCCCTTTCCCTGCATTTCCCTGCAGACTGAAAAAGCTGCTGACCTCAAATCTTAGTCTTCACACCAAGGTGACAGAGAACCCCATTCTGTTTATTTTTCATCAGAACAGACAGAAGATCTTTTTATAACTTGCAGGAGAAGTTATAGGCTCCTTAGAAGCTGAGCCTCAGCACAGCACCAGCAGAAGACAACTGCTGTGCATCATCTAATGCTTATTTTCATCCTTAGTGACTTTTTTTTTGGTGTGGAATAAGAAGCTAATGTGCAGGATTAAATGCTACTCATGTTTCCAAAACTTTGAACCTTGTTAATTTATCGCAATTTGCTCATTTTGAAATCTGTTCTCACTACTGAAATACTAAGTAATTACCGCACCAGTTAAAGAACTGAGAACGGGTATTATTTCAGCTTCATGCATCCACTAAAAGCATAATCTCCTTCATCTGAATGTCTTGCAGTGCTGTACATGACACATGTGTCTAGGAACCTCTGTGTGTATATATAGATACAAAAAAACTCTGGAAAATGTTTCAACGTCAACTACACATCTCACTTTTCTCATTAAAAGTATTTTTTTAAAAATAAATTCAATTACGAATGACAGTTTCATAAAAAACAACAGATCTGAACTGCAGCCCCACTTATGCCTTCAATACACCAGGTCTAATAGAAAAGCCTGCAAGCTTCAGAATTGATGTTTTCAGCCACGCCCCATTTGACACACACTGTGCAGAACCAACATTGCGCCAATAAGTTCACTTCCACAGCAAAAGCTATACCCCTCACTTCATCCAAAATACAGGCTGTAGCATGCCCAAAACACAGCAACTTCCACCTGATTCTGCAGCTACAAGCTCAAGACTTCCTTACATGCACTGCCAATACAAACTCTCCCATGGGATTTCCAAGAAAAGTTCCACAAAGATTTTAAAACACGGAATAAAAAATCGAGGGTGTGGGAATGATGATATAGAAATGAAAACACCATGTCTGAGGAGAGTGAGTCCCAAGGCCTTTGTTCATGTACAAGTCACTTGCAGAAAGCCCAGATGTCAAAGACAGGTTTGCAATGGTTTCATTTTCCATTCCTGCTGGTAAGACTACCTCCTTTATGCATGATTATAAATGGAGGAAGGTATAAATTGATACATCACACTTCCACACTCAGGACTTCAGCATCACACTCAGAAGGATCTTTCCAAATATATGACACATATGCAGACCAATGACATGCCTGAATTTTTTCTGACATGCCATTCTAGCTATTGGTTGTCTCTTGGTTGTCTCCAGAAAAGCTGACTGCCTGGGAACCCACCTCAGACCTGAAAAGCTATCCAACTGCTCCAGGTTCTATACAACACTAAAAAGGTAATTGTGGTTCAAGGAGAAATTACTTCACAACACATATATGGCTATAGGATATATCCTGGGTTGGTGATGGAATGGACAAAACAAAGACACAAATACTTGTCTTGGAAGGGGAAAAAAAAATCTTCCCACATGTTTTGCTTTTAATGAGGCTCCACACAAACACAGGAAGCCCAGTCTTCAGCTGAAGAGCTTCCCGTGCTGTTGAACACTGAAAGAGGGAAGTGGGTTATGATGCTACCACAATCAAACCACTAGAAAACTCTGATTTTGCCCACAGAGTGTTTCACTTTCTAAATGCTGCACAATTCTTAGAATGAACCTTATAATGTAAAAGCTGCATTGAACATTTGACTTTGATCTGCCTGTCAAAATGTTTTTCCTTCTTTAAAGGAATATTGACAATTTATTTCCATTAGTTTCTGCTTGTAAACAGCAATTTGCTGTATTTTACAGCCAACTAACTCAAAAGAATGCCTGAAGTAAATCCAGTCACTGTTCATCTAACCACAGATCAATTCTATGAAAAATCGAATCCCTCAGAAAAGGAGTAACATAAAGGAACTACAGAAGGAAAAGAGAAACATTACTCCAAAATTTTCACCATCTTTAACCATTTCCTTTCCAAAACCAAGCAGAAAGCCAGAGGAATACTGACCAAGAACCCATAAAGATACTCAACCCCAATGCAACCACTCAACTTTCCAATACCTTTCAGTGAAGCTTTACAGTAATCCATTGCTGCTTCTGCTCTCTTCCAACTCATCTTCCTTCTCAACTCCGAAGATTACAGGTTGATTGTACAGACAGTATCTCATATATGCTGCTCCCAAATCCTCCCAACCCGGCTAAGCTTTGTCATTATCACGTTGTTATTGTCTTCCTCATCAAGTCCGTGTTCCACAAACAGGTCTCTGATTAAAGACAGACAAGTTTGCTTAATAACCATAGTCATTATCACCTGGTTTCAGGTGCTGCCAGCATGACACTTCAATGTCCTTATTTCTACTATGTTATAGCTATAATTGTATTTGTTGCCCTCTTCAGCGTTGCTTTCGGGATGGATGAGATCAGCAAGCAAGCTCATAACATGAAATAAGCCTTAAGCTTAAGTTAATGCAAGCTTGAAAACAAAAAGTTAGAATAAGAAACGCAAAAAAAAGCACACAGGAAGCAACCATATTACTTTGGCCAAGCATTGTAAATGTACCAACATATATTCTTTGACTATGATCAAACAACTGAGCTCAGTCCCTGTGATTTAAAAATACAAGCTGATGCTGTGGCGTGGGGGGCTAAAGAAATTATAGTTCTGTATGCTCAACAACCAAATATTACTGGGACACTGCTAGTAAAGCTGCAGAATGAACTTATATTAAAGTGGCATGAAGTTATAAATCAGCACTAACAATCCTAAGAGCAGTGTCTGAATAAATGAAACACGAATTCATGTCTTGCATGGCAATCAGTTTAGATACAAGTTCAAAATATTTCATGTGTTTCCTGGCATACCAATATTCTCCTGAAGCAGCATCTCTGTAACTACCCAGATTTTTGGTTTTCCAAATACTTGGAACCAAAAGACAGTGTGCATATGTCAACGTTTTTCTGCATAAAGTTTTATTCTCGATAACAGAACATTTATCAACAGAGGTCTGGAGAAGACATTCCAGTATTAGTTTTAACTGTGAATGAGTAGAAGCCTTTATCCAAGTGTGGCTGAAGAGGAGCAGTAAAAAACAAAAACCTCAAAAAACAAACAGAAAAAACCCAAACAAAAACCTTCCAAAGAAAGAATAAAAACCTCCGAACAAGCAATAAAAACCCCACCCCAACTAACTAACTAACCAACAATAAAAACCACTTTCTAGAAAGCCTTTACACGAAACACCACTGCTATAAACTAAATCCTAAGCAGATCTCCTGCAACAACACACACTGAAAAGCCTGCTACAACTCACCCAGCAACTACTGCCATATTTCAGGCACTACAAACCGCACACAGAGTACGGAGCAGACACCTTCCTGAGCCAAAAAACCAAAGGGAAGAACCTTGAAATATTGCCCGGACTTTGTGCCACCGGTGAAAGGCTCCGGGGCCGCGCAGGGCAGGCGGAGGCTCCGCGCTCCTTGAGCGGCGCCCGGCCCGGGCACAACAAAGGGCTCTTGTTCCAAGGCTGCGGCAGCTGAACCAGTTGGCCCAGTACCCCACCGTGGTCTGTGGGACATCAAAGGCCGGCTGTGACCTAAGCAGACAATTAGGATGTGTGGGTGTAGAGTTACAGAGTTCCAAGAGGTCACTCACGGATGGATTTTAGCGCTGCGGTACAACCCCTTTATAAAGCTGCATTATGTTATTGGGCTTTGCGCAACCAGCCTTGGGGCTGACCCCAGATCTAGGCAGAGGGACTGCGACACTGCCTTGTTTCTTTTTCTGTATAAAGTTTACTGCAAAATTAAAGCGCAAATCCTGAGAGGAGCGAAGTAACTTAAACATATGTGTAACGATTTTAGTTTGCAAAGGATAGATACTATATTACCTTCTCTTAAAGAACCATGTAACCAAGACGCTGCTGAAGGAAGGAGGGAGCACCTGCAGAGTAATTAGCAAGGACAACAATCACACCCTATTGCCAGACACTCAAGCCGCAGCAGGCAGGTAGAACATGCCAGCACAGAAAAGGCTTGTCAGTTCTGTACATAGAGTGTAAACATGAATTCAAGAGATCCCTCCTTACAAAGAAACCCAGCTGTGCTTTGTCCTCTGTTGAAGACACCACCAGCATCAACACCATCTATCCCACCCCAGTGCACTGCCATTCTCACCACCTCAACACCAAGGTGCAGCCACAGGACTGTCTCCTCTCTCAGTTCTGCTGCTCCCCAAGACACAACTCTGCTGATTTAGCCACCAATTCCAAATGTGCATGCCAAACTAATAATAAATATTAACTAATAATAAATAATAACTAATAAAGACAGACCTGAAGGAAGCAAAAACTGGGCCAAGATCACACCACCTCTATACCATATCACCCATTTAACCACAGAAAGATGAAAAGTTCCTAGATGATGCAGTAATAAAAATATCAGAACAGATTTTTTTCTTCTTCACTCTTAGTGTGGCTCCAGCAGTACAGCTAAAGATCACTTGCTAATCAGAGATTAGTTTGAGTCAGGTACCCTGAACAATTACACAGCCTTGTGGCAGACCTTCATGCAATCCTGTACTTGGGGATTCACAGTGACAACAATCAGCATACAAATCTGCATATTTTTGTATTTTCAAAATGCATTATGTCTGGGGTAAAAAGCAACTTCACTTTTTCAATTTTTAAAGGATCTTTAAAATTATTATACTATGATTCAGGTGCTTAACAAAAGTTTTAAATAAAAACACCGAAATCCTGAGGTTTTAAAAACATCTTCATGCTTTTGTTTCAGTCCAGCATCTTTCATATTTAAGATGATTCCCCTGTAGGATATTCAACAGCAGCAAGGAATCATCGAGCCAGGGCATTTAACTTGCAAATGCTGCCAAACTGGAATGCAACTGACACTATGAGAAAGCAAATTTTCTTTGCAAATTATTGTATCAGGAACTCAGGCACTGGTTTAACAACATTAGGGTCATACTTAATCATCTTCACTCATGCAAGCAGCAATATCTGAATACAACCCAGGAGACAAAGTGTTCTCTTGCTAAAGAGGAGCATATGCTTATGCACCTCGTTAAACTGAACTGAATCTTTCAAGTGATGCTGCTTAAGGAAAGTCTTTAGGACTTCCTCCTTTTTTTCTTCTCCTTTTTTTTTTCTAAGATTTAAGAGGGTATCTTATTAAAACTCACTTCAGCTGAAGAAAAATCTCTAGGGACCAAACCACTGTTTTTACAAGTTGAAAAAAAAAAAAAAAAAGAAGAAAACAAACAAACAAATCCAACACCAAAGTTACACTGTAGCCCTTGACATGAAATTAATCAAAATGAAACATGCGTTCTCCTCCTTTTTCTCTTCTTGTACAACTCAATGAAACAGACAGAATTTTCTCTATCTGTTTTCACTAAAATGCATCCTGAGAACTCCCAGAATGTTGTAATTGTTAATTCCTGCACATTTAATTAAATACTTCCAAACAACAACTTTAAGGAATGGATCCATTTCAGTCAGGACACCATCAGAATGTAAGAGTTAAATGTAACAACCTTATCATGGATAGTTCAATCTCCATATGGTAGTTCAAGAACTGAAATATATATTTCTGAAAAACATTCTATTTTACAGAATAAAATTTTATTAATTACACTAATTAGAATATTTTATACCCAACTCAAAGGGATTTAGTATGTTCATGTCAGAACTATGTTCAACAGCAGTAAATCTCAAAACATGGAACAGCACTATTTTTCATAGAATTCAATAACCTTTGAAATGTTACTGTGATCACAAAAGTAATTTCTACTGCTTTTTCCTTTAATTAAAAAGCCAAAGAGCAATAAGCAATGTGACAGAAGCCAAGAGTAAGATGAAGAGAGAAATAAACCAGATGGCATGGAAATATATTTATATACACTGAAGTTATTCACAAATCATGAAAAAAGAAATATCA
Source organism: Sterrhoptilus dennistouni (assembly GCA_013397095.1). Taxonomy (NCBI): domain Eukaryota; kingdom Metazoa; phylum Chordata; class Aves; order Passeriformes; family Zosteropidae; genus Sterrhoptilus; species Sterrhoptilus dennistouni. The sequence continues at coordinate 415,320 of VWZU01013442.1, read as the reverse complement.
AAATCTTTTCATTTGCCCTATAATCAGTTTTCTTTTCTAAAAGAGTTTTCAGATATTTTTATGTAAAGAGGATTGTGAATTCTAATTAAGATATAGCTGTAAGCCAGGATCCTCCATCATACAATTAACCTTAAATCCAGCCTCTAGCTGAGTGGGGTACAGATGGAGACAGACAGATGTAATTACAAAGTCCATCAGCACTAAGCCACTGGGAGAGGTGGCAGTCTTTCCTGTATTTCCACTTTGTACAGAGTGGTAGCTATTTTTATCAAAATATACCAGGAAGACACGGCTACTGTGATATGTCACAGCACTTTAATATTAGCTTCAGCTTGCATCATATACTTTAAGGCACTAATTTTGGAAAAAAGCACAACTGCATTCTCATTTCTGCAGGCTGCAGTGTCTCACAGAGCACTGGAGGAGGTATTGCATTCCCTGCTTCATTTCTGTCCTTCAGGATTAACTCCTCCCTTCTCTGCTTCAAACCTCTCCAAGTGTAAAACTCTATTTTACCACCATTTTGAAACTGTAAAGTGAGATTGATTGTCAAAAAAGCATAATTTTGAACCTAAATTCTAAAAAAAAAAAAAAAATTCAAGCTGCACCTTGGCACATCATTTCTGTTTTTGTAATACATGTTCTGGTCTGCCACAGTGTTTGCATGCACATCTTAGTTTCCTCTAAAGGATGGAAACCTCCCCACAAGTTTTCAACTCATTAATATCACTAAAAAACATACATTCATGGAAATTCACAATTTCTGTCAATTTTGAGATAAGAGGCAATAATATCCTGATCCATCTAAGAATCAAACTTCCATATGAATTTTGTAATCCTACATCTAAACATGGTATAGCAACTAGAACTCAACTATCCTTCTATAATTTCTTTCAGCAAGAGTATTGAGGAGGATTATCCAACAGCAATGCATAAGATGTAGTTTGGCATTTTCCACTAACCACAAACCTACAGTTTCTGCTTAGTGTCTGAAAACAGCACTAAGATTGCACATTTTAAATGTTATTAAGTTTCCATTTAAGATCCGCAAGTAGCATTCAAAAAGCAGCAAAAAAAAAGAATATTTTATCTTCATATAAAGAAGTCAATTCACATCCCACCATCATACATCAACCATTTGCTTATCTAAAAGCAGCAGCAAAGATTAAATTTGCATTAACCACTTTACCACAGTTATCCCATCCAAGCTGGGGAAATCAGCTACACTTCCCATGCACTGCAAAGGGCTTTTTTTAGGAGTTTTACCCAGGAATTGAGAAAGGAATCACAAAATAGACGGATGTAACGGTAAAACATTCAGATCCAAACTCTTAACTCTAGGGTTATGAAGTGAAAAATTTAAGAAAATAAGAGTTAAGGGTATTCAGGCATATTTTTAATTATGGATCACTGAGTATCTGACCATGCCAAAGACATGGACAACAAACATCCCTTGAACCTTTATGTTCAAAATTATATTCCAAAACCAGATGTACTTTACTAGAGTGGCAACTACAACAGTAATGGTATTTAAAAAGCTTTTTTAAGCATTTATTATGTGTGGCAAGGAATTCTTTGTGCAAACTCTCACTTTCAGTGAGGACAATCCCAGCTATTTAAACTGGCTTTGTATCAAAGCATCCAGTAGAAGCTCATAGCCACCACAGCTAAGAATGTTCAGTGAGTTTGCTCCCACTTCTCTCAGCCACCTTCTCCACATCTCAGCCCTGAATCTCTGGAAGGATCACCATCACTCCACCCACATCACAGAGCTGAGGAACCCCAAGCTCAGGCTGTCTGGTGTGTTGTCCCCTGACCCCGAGCTCACAGAACGCCAGATTTGCAAGGCAAGTTGAAAACACTTAAATCCCACCCCAGCCTGAGCCTATGAAAGGTCGCTTAGATCTCCCAACAAACTCAGGGCTTAAGGTAGCACATTGAATTTCCCATTATGTATTTTTTCCCCCTTAGAGAACTCCACCTGATTTTCATCATGAAAGCAGTCCTTGCTTCAGTTGCCTCATACTTCATTGACAATGAATTATTCACATCCTGCTCTGAATACACACCCTTTCCCTCTCTCCATGGCAGAGAAGTCCTTTAGAGATGATCATTCCATGAACTACATTCTCACACTTATCTGCAAGATGTTTCTTCCCTACTTTTGCACTGGGAAACCAGTGCAGAGCAATTACCATCAGTAATGCTGGATGTGCAGCTTAGACATCCACAAAATGGCTGGGGAGAAAAAAATCATCAAAAGGCAGCTGGCAAAGAAAAGGTTCTCTCTGAAGTGCCATTTTTAAAGAGCATTACTTGAAGCTGAAATTGGTCTGTATACTAAGATGAAATGAACATTTTTAGCTTAAGCATTAGCAGGTTCACTCTTAATGAACACAGACCTAGAGCTGTTTGGAAGACCAAGAATGGCATTGTGTCCCCACGATGCCACTTCCAGACAAAAGTGCAGATACACACTTCATCTTGTGGTGTGCACAGAATGAAACTAAGACTCCACGTTACTTCACTTAAATCCTAATCTTGATCTGAAAAAAAAATTACAGGGAGAATTATATATATATGTCATTGTTTTCATTATGATAATTAGTCTATGCTTATGGAAAACTAGTCTTTGGGTAATTCCTGTTTAAGAATAAGTCTGTCAATTTCTCGAGGCTCATACAAAAATTAAGACAAAAAAGCACCACAAAGGATTTTCTTTGAAGTGTTTTAAAAAAGAAGAAAAAAACCCCTGTAAGTTCAGTAAGATCTGTGATAGGAATAAACACTCTGGGAAACCCAAATTTTACATTCAGAATGCTGCAGATACACATATTTAAAATGGACTTATTAGAACATCCACACAACACAAAAAACTGTTGGAGCAGAAAGACTAACTTCCATAATTCACTTCTGTTTTCTAATAACAAAACTCAAGAGATATTTTATTTCCTCAAGGACTTTCAAAAAACCTTTCAGGAAATGCCTAGCCCCCCTGGTATACCCTGCAATCCAACCATCAGACACAGACAATTCATTTCCCCTTCCCAACATGCCACACCATTTATTACCTTTATTCACAAATGTTCACAATAACTTCATTAACCAAAATAAGTTTGTAACATGAACAGGAGAAATTCGTGTTTTATGTAATTTGCGCAGATCAAAATTTATGTAATTTACAGAAAATTATAATTTTTGAGTCTCAGTGAAGAAGCACATCCTTATGTGCTTAACATAAGGATCTCTCCTAAGGTAATACAGAGTTATTTATCCTCTTAGGTTCTTTCTTATCCATTTATCTTCTAAAGCATAGAGGTACCATAGAGGTACAAGGTCCTCCACCACAACCACCATGAACAGACACTGAGTACTCAGTGAGAAAGCCAGAAGCCTGTCTTCCCAATGCACCACATGTGAACTGAATAACACACGAGGACAGCAGAAAATGGAGAACAGAGATCAGTTAGCCAAATGAGACTCCACTCCATAAACGGGCAATGTTCTGTTGAAATCAAGCAAATGAAGCACACTTTTGGTTATTTTGCGAAACAGATCGCATAAATTGCAGATATTATCTCCATTAGACACTACTTAGAATTAAATCAAAGGCCAAGACCTCATGATCTAATCCATAAGGTCAGAAATCCTACAGTCCCAGTGATCCAAATACACCTCCTCTCATTGTCATAAGACCAGAAATTATTCTGAACATTTATTATCTCTCAAAAGCTATTATTTCACCACAGTGTGCAATACAATGGTTTTAGCTATTGCTGTGCATTCATGTCTTACACAGTAACAAAAACATCTGCAACCACACTTCAGCAAAGCCTTAATTTAGGGCTGCACTGTAGGAGCAAGTCAAAATATTTTGATAGGGGAAAACTAGTCTTCAAAAGTCTTATCTACTTTCAATACATATATATATATTTTTAAGTATTTCTCATTAAAAAGAAGCATATATTAAAAATTTCCACACATGAATGTACGCACACAATGCAACTGATGAGATGAATTCATAGAACTTTTTATGTTGATTTCCTCCATCAGCTACTACAACCCTCAGAGAGGATCTGGCCCATGTGCCCATGAGAAAGCTAAACAGATACAGGGCAAAACCAATGAACTCCACACTGTATTGTTGCAATGCAGAGTTGCAGAAGAAGAAAAAGAACTTTCCAGAGGTGTTGAGCAAGGCACGGTGTAGCACCCTGAAACTCCTTACAAGAGAGAACAGTGCAGCAAAATGCTCATCACTGTAGCCAGGCAATAGTCACTGCAGTCCCTCCACCACCACCAGGCTGCCTGTCACTGCTATGGAGGAAATCAGGGCTCCCAAAAGACAAGCTCAGTATCAAAACCACACTAACAACCTGGCATTTTGCAGCACTTCAGAAATTTGCTATAGTTGGCTCTAAAATTAAATTGAGATTTGACATTCTAGACAACGTAATGAGGTACTCCCTGACAAATGAAATTTTATGCAAGTCATGGATGCACAGCATATCACAGGAGATCAACTCAGGCAGAGATAGAAAAACAGCTCAGCATTTACACTGTGTTTTCTTCCACTCCAGCACACACCATACACAGGTTTCAGCCAAACAGTGTTGTACAGAACAGGACTGCCACTAGCCTTGACAGACAAGTTTTTCTTGTATGTTTTTACTGATTTTCATATTAATACCAACGCTCCTGACGTTCTACCAAGTCCTAAAATCCTGAAGCAAGAAACTATCTCTGAACTCAGCATCTGAAACTATTAGTCTGTGTTATCAAGGAATGTTCTACTCAGCCAAAACACGGCTCTGACACTGTAGCAGTGCAGCCCTTGAAGTTAACTTGTTAGATTTCATTACCTCAAAGGTGGCAGGAAAATAGGAAAGCTTCATGAACCAGGATAACAAACCAATATATCTGAAATATATCACGCCTTAAAGTACTGGCCTACACATTTTCAAGGCCAGCAATTTAGAAAAATATCTCAATATATAACTCTCAAAGTTCATGTCTGCAGTCTATACCTAAGTCAGCCTTGGGTTACTCAATATGGAGGGAGTTAACCCAGGGTTAACCCATTAAGGCAAACTAATCAAACCCTTAACCAAAAGTAGCCAGAAACACAAATCCTTTCCTAACATGCCCTAAAGGTAAATAGAGGCCTCAAAATTTTAAATTTCCCCATCAAAAAAGGCAAAGACTGCTGGTGCGTGTCATCAGAGCAGCAAAGGAAAGCTGTGGCAGCATATCTAAATAGAAAGGGGAAAACAGGCAGCCTGAGCATCTTAAGGTTGATTGCCACAGAAAGCAGAAAAGGGATTGAACAAGTCAGATTTTTAATACACCCCTCACTAAAAGAGGGGAAAAAATACCAATACCTGAAGGCGAAAATAATATAATTGAAAGTGAATGCCCTCTTGAGAATACCCCTTCTGTGATCTTGAGAGGGTTTAATACTGCTTTTTGTGCTTTCATTATTCATTTTTTAAATTTCAGGTACACCTACAGAGTTTATTCAGAGTGCAGCCCTACATCAGAGTACATGGTGGAAAAGCTGATGACAATAACTAACCAGTTCATCAGTTACAAAGGAAAGCCTACTGCTCTATTGGAGTTAAAACTTCTTGGTTTTTTATTGCAGTTAAATAAATATTTTATTATTGGAGTTAAAACTTTTTGTTTGTTGGGGAGTTTTTTGTTTGTTCTGTTTCTCTTTCAGACCTTAGAATCTCATATTGTTTTTAACCACACCTACTTAAGTCGAATGGCCTTTAAACTGAAAGAGCAAAAACACACCCTACATTCAATCAAAGCTTAAGCAAGCTCTCAAATTACATCCCTCTCTGTCATAAAAGTCTTCAAAAAAGAAAAACCAGACTGGAAACTCATGACTACTTTAAATATTGAGAAGTGAAGCAAATAACTGGGTATTTTTGTTGTGCTGATGCATTTAGCCTCAAATAAAAACTTCAGATAACCTGATGTCACCACCATTAAATCCACACACTTGCTCACCAACTGAAAAACATCATCATGACCTAAATGAGAATTAGACCTTCTTGAAAATCACTGCAAATATTCACAAGGTTATGCATGAAGAGTTTAAGAGGACTTTGAAACTGAATTATCAAGATTTCCTGGAAGGAGTCATTAAAACAACATCTGTCAATCTTCTGTCAACTTCTAGTTGAAGAATTCCCAACAACTCAATCAACCCCTCCTTCTGCAAGAGGATCATAATTGTCTAAGGCAAACTCAGATTATGTAAGTGCTCCAAAAAGAGCTGCATCACATGGTTACCCAAGTCTCAAAATTCTCCCTACAGTGATTCTTCCACAAAAGCATGCAACAGAGGAAAGCCATCCACAAGAAACAAAATAAATAAATAACATAAATATAGTCTTATGCTTATTTAAAAACCCCATGAACATCTATTTAACAATTTAAGGTTAGAAATTTTAAATTTTGATAAGGATATGTTCTACACCAGCTTTATTTCCTCAACCCAGAAGTTCTGATTCCTCTACAGAAAACCTTGAAATACTTCTACAGAAATACTTGTCAGCTGGTCTGTCTCAGAAAAAGAGAACATAGTTGAAAAGGGATTTTGTTGCATCGACATCAAAAGAACACAATTAACCTACATCAAAAGTGAGTTCACAATTCCTACTACATTTTACATCCATCCTCAAGGAAAACACCTTTCTTCCTACACCACAGCCATCTCTTCCCACACAAACTCCATTTTAAGCACCACTGAACAGCAAACAACCATTAGCCTGCTAAAGTAGAAGAGGTGCTTTACTGATGGATGACACTGTTCAGCCCAGAGAGCTTAGTATGCAAGGCCTGGATTCTGCCAACATTTGCACATGCCCAACCTGATACATATAAATGGGGATTATTCACATGCTGGAAGGTAAGTACATGAATAATAAACGTGTTGGTGAATCAGCAATTATGTGCAGGTGGAATAAAAAGCCAAAGTGAAAGGAGATTTTTAGGAAAACTCATTTTGATGTAAGTTTAAAGAACATTGCCTTCAAGGGTTTGGAGGTGGGGAAGAAGAGTTTTTTGGTTTATCATCCAACACATAATAAATTCTCAACTACACAAAAAGTTTGCAAAAAACCAACCCCTCAACTCTCCAGTTGAAACACTTACTGGTTTTACATTCTCACCTACTTCTTGTCTCCAGCTGCAGGTCAGCAAATCTTAACCAGGGTGATACAGCCTATTTAAAATACGATGCCTTCACCAGACAACTAGAAAAACAATTATGATTTTCTAAAATACAAAGAGCAGCTCTCCAGAACAAACATATTAATACTGTGAACAAGCAAACTGCTGAGCAGCTCAAGCCATGAACTGTGAAATTAGAGGTTTTGGAAGCTGTAAGGAGAAGATGGCATTGTACATATGAAATAGGCCACCTTAAATTTCCTCTGACACCAGCCTGGGTAAGAAGAGCCTTCCAGTTGTAGTATATTATATATGTAATATGTTATTCTGTACTGCCCAGTAATCGCAAACTGTCAAGAAAAATATTGCTCAGTGTTCACCCCAAGTGGCCAAGTGCTTCCGTCAGCTTCAAGGGCCACCACCAGCTTCTGGAGCCAGGAAAGGGTGTCCCATGGAGATCAGACTCTTGCATAAGAGATGACCAAGAGCTCCCAGGGTTAACCTTATTTGTCAGCTCCAACAGATCCATCAACACACCTGCCAGTGCACCACAACCTGTGACAAGCACATTAATGTACCCACTGCACATCACACATTGTGCTCTGGCTATTTTGAATTGGTTTCTAACTAACAGCACTGTGGACCTCCCTCAATAGTTTAGTAATTCTGTCTTCCATTGACAAAAACTAATATATCAAAGTATCCCTGAGAACTCCAAAAAATGGCCCTTTTGGAAGAGCCAGGCTCCAACATTTAAGACAGACTAACAACACTGGTCTCTTGAGAGGACAGTATCCTTCTTTGTCTGCTGCTATTAGAAAAGCATCGTTAGCCTCAAGCCAAAGCTCAGCCCCTGCAAAGTCACCAGCTCCTACATCAGCATGATTCAGTTCTAAATTGCCACCATTCACAAAAAAAAGCAGCCAACGACTCGCATCTTCAAGGTCACAAATAATGTTTCACCATGAACCACTCAGTACAGTTCAGTAGCCTGGATGTCTCAACTACATGACCACAGCTCCTTTCACAGAAAGTTTTATCTCCTAACATGTTTTTCTGCCTCCATCAATGCTATGAATAGTTTACATTAAAAATTGTTTTAGCATTACTATATATACACAGCATTTTACAATTCTTCTTATGAAAAAACCCCACAACAGTAATTAATTGCTTCACACTAACACCCAGTATGTGCTGGTGACTTATCATGGTTTAACTCCAGCCAAAACCAGGACAGCACTGAACAGCTCTGAAAAATGTCCCTGTCCTTGGGATTTTACAGCATAAGGAATCACTACAAGCAATTTATCAACACTTACTGATACCTTTTAAACAACTGGAGTTTTGAATAGGGAATTTTAAGGCTAGAAAATAATAATTAAAGTAACAATTAACAGGAGCAAGGAAAACTAAGAAGCAAAAACAAAGAAAGGAAGGTAAAAAAAACACCCAGAAAGTGGCAAAAGGAAGCAATAAATGGGAGGAGAAAAAAAAATACTTAGCTCATATTACAGGCTGCTGAGAGAACTGGAAAGCCCAAAGTCACTACCCGCGTGGTGGCTTGGTTTTCACTAGCTAGATAAGGGCTCCAAAAAAATCTGACAAACCAGAACTGGTTACAGCTGCAAAAAAACAGTGAGTCTGAGAACAGTAGTTAAAACAAGCTGAAGATCTGAAACCTCTGAGACAGGCAATCTTTAATCTTTAACAAGTAAGTAAGGAGCAACTTACAGAAAGCTGTTGGCTTTCCTCAGTGATTATATCTAATTTTGTAAGACACCAAGTCCTGAGTGTGTCCAAAACAACTTGATAGTTGGATGCACCAACACCACAAAAATGGTTATTATTCCCTTTACTCTGATGAAAACAATGTCCCTGGAGTCTACTGTGGCCAGCTTTCTTTCCACTCCCCCCCTGAGCACAGCAAAAATGTAATTGAGAGCTACCACCCCTGGGATTTATGAACTACTAAAACATGCATTTCCTTCTTTGGAGCTGAGAGCCTACTTCCATGAACTTACTACTATTAGACATTTCATTGGGAATACCCATCTGGACACTTCCCAGAATCTTCCTGCGTTTTTTCAGCCTGGCAATTCCACGAGATACCAAAAATCTGAGATCATCAGAAGACACAGGTAGTGGTGCTCAACTCCTGCCAGGTATTTTCTCGAGTTTAATTACTGCTCAGTGCTGCTGAGGAGCTGCACTCCTCCAAAGGTGACTTCTGAAAAAAAAAAGCTGCCTGCTTTTTCATCAACACGACTTAAGAAATCCTGCAACAACAAGGCTTGCGTAGCTACCCTGGGAACTAATAACAGGTCTGGAAAAACCCAAACATACTGCTCTACTTCTCCCACTCTTCAATTTTCAAGTGACAGAAGGGAGTATAAATTGTACTTAATTGCAAAATTGTCAGTTCAGTCCTTGAGTCAGTAAATCATGTTTTTACAATTTCTCCTCATTCTCCCCTCTCTCCTTTCCCAGGGAATGCACATTTACAGGACTAATTCTCATCTCCTTGAGAAGGGCGCTTTCTTCCCTTACCTCACCCCAGAGCCTCCTGAGCTCCCCTTTTTTCTACCTTGCTCCTAGAGGTGAGCACCTCCTGCTTCCCCATCTCACGCCTTTCCTCCAGAGTCTCTTCAGCTCCTCACTGGCACAAATTCTCATTCCTGCTCCTTTAGCCAGTCACCTGCCAATGCCTTGGGGAGATCAGTCAAGACTTTGTGAGAGACGGGAAAAAAGAAACAAACTGTGGATGTCCCAGCACCAGGTCCAAACAATCATGATTCCAGCTCTTCAAGGTCAGCCCTGGAATTACTGCATTTCCTGTGGGTCTCTTGTGATGCTGTCAGAAAAGTGGGTCCCAGTTGCCCTTCTCCTAAATACACACTTACAGAGCTTGCCTTTTGGGTTTGGTTTTAAATATGCTGAAGGACTTTGAAATATTTAAAACTTCGTGATTTCAAGTCCCATATTGTCTGAAACAACTCGGTTTGGTTTTTTATATACAAAGCAGACAGAGGAAGTTGAGACAATCCCTCTAAAAAGAGGAAAAAGCTGGAACTTTTTTCCCTACTCAAACATGCCCACATTTACTTTTTGACTGGAAACTAACACTTTATGTCTGACCACTCCATGTCTGAAAAAATAAGTCTTAATTAACAATAGAAGAAAAATTTTCAAAGTCAATCTACAACCACCTTCTTTCTTTCTTTCTTGCCCTTTTAAAGATCTTTTTAAATATGCAATCAATTTTGAGTTCTAAAACTTGAATTCTCATCTTGAAACTGTTAAAGAAAACACCTTTAAAGCCTAACATATGCTTACTGCCTGCAGTTGGAGGGGCACAGAAAACCAACTACTAATACAAAATAAAACTGTGAACCTAAAATTTTATTAACTGTGCCAGTCATAACGAAGCTTTTGAGTTCAGCAATCTCTGCAGTTTCAAGATAAAGTGCACCTCTGTAGCCCCACAAGTTAATCTCAGAAACAAATTCCAAGCTCAACAACCAAACCTGTCTTTTCCCCCATCTTTGTGGCATCACAAAAATCTAAGTACAAATCTCTGTGTTATCCAAAGCAATTTGAAGACTACACAGGTTCCTCAGATTTCTGTTCTGGCCTTTTAATTACATGTAAAGAAAATACATCTTCATAGCACTTGTCACAATGAAGTACCTTCCATTGCATTATTATTGTCATGGACACTTTTTATGACACAAAATTCACATTTACAGCAAAAGTAAGAATGAAACATTTTCTCATTAGCAAGATATCAAAGAGACAACTGAATGATCAGAAGTAATTTATTTTTTATACTAGAAAGGATATGTAACTCCATCAGGAAAAGGATTTCCCAGATGCATGTTGGAGTTCATTTGTCAAATCAAGTATTTAAAGGTAATCTATGAGTTTACCTCCAAGTAAATAAACAAAAACACTTAGCACCCTATTTAAAGAATGTGCAAAATACCAGGAGACTTCAAATCAGCCAAGCAACCACTCTCACATGGGCAGAGCCAATTTCTCTCAAATGTTTACAAAGAAGTGCAATGTAGTAATCAAAGGTTTTACTCAAGGAAGAACTAAAGTCTCCAAACGTGATTAAATGAAACAGAAAATCCCACTTGGTTTTAGCTTCTGCTTTACAGGAGGTAATTTCCTGTTTGATTTGCACTCTTAACTAACACTGTTGGGCATACTGTGCTTTATTTCTAATTTGAGAAAACTTTAAAAACACACATTTTAGTAAAGAAACTCTACAGTTTTAGGTTTAAAACCAGCAATTAGAACTGCCTATAGAAGACAAACATATTTAAATGGTGATTGAACCCCGGGAAACTCTATAAAGATTAAAAAAGCTCTTTGTAAAGAAGAGACAGAGTGAAAAAAATCTTTCAGCAGCCACCAGGACCCCAGTTATTTTCCCTGAGCAGCCTGTGCAGCTGTTTACTTCCCTCTGTGTGGCACAGATAAATACTTATAAAAGTGTCAGCTCTACACTGCCCAGCCAGTCACAAGAACTGCTGGTATAAATAACAACCTGAATTCCCATCAGAGTTCACACAACGCCTTTAAAGTACAAAAGGAGGTAATATTTAAACTGAGAAGGAAGAAAACACAAAGTAATGGTACTTATTGCACAGATGAACAAACACTCATCCTACTGTAGTGAGTGGTCTTTATGCTGATTTCTGAAACCTTGAACAAAAAATGTTGCTACATTACCTTCTCACTTCCCTCACAACACTAGAAAAAAAGAAATTAGTAAATACCACTACAAAACATTATTTATTATAAATAATTTTCATCTCCAACAAGCATTCAAGTGATGTGCATTTTATAAGCCTCCTCTTCCAAACAATACTAAAATTCCGTGTACCACTGTAAGCTATCATTTTTCCATATACTAATGGTAATACAAAAAACTTATTCAACTTTATAGGTTTGATCAAAGGGACATTTGAGACTTCTTTTTTTTCTTTTAAGAATAAAGGCATTTTATGTAACATGGACTGTTTCACTTTGGTATTCTAAATACATAATCCAACACTTCTCACTACCACATGTACATTTTACTGCTTGCCAAAAAAACAAAAAGTGACTCGGCTCATCAACCTACAATATATCTCCAGTGAAAAGGAGTAAAACTCCCAAATGGCATGAGAAGAGCAGAGGGGTGGTCAAAACTTCCTACAGGGAGATACTAGAATAAAACTGATTTCAATAAAATAGCTGAATACATGTTCAAACAAGAACCTTTCCATCACAGTTACCCTCAAACAGTTAACTCTTTGTGAAACACATCCAGGACAAACAATCCAGGAATTACCAGAGACTTTCAGTGGACACACAGGCAGTTTCATGACTAATTACCCTAACACCTCTTCAGGGGCGGGGGCTGGAATAATATACAGCAGTATTATAAGGCTCGGGTCCATTACCTTTCTATGGTTCTGTATTAATTAAATTCGCTGTCAGCAATCTCCTCTGAACTAATTTTTAAACATCTTTATCACAAGGAAAACAAATGCATAACCCTCAAAGTTAGCTCTTTATTACTACTGGTAAATGAAAGCAATAACATATTAAAACTCATCACATCAGAGAAACACACTTCTCCACACAGATGTTAGTTTAACTCATTTAAGCCTCCTGAACAGTCAGTCAAACAGGATATAGCTCAAACTACTTTTCCCTGAAGATCTCAGTGAAACATTCTTCAATTCCAACTTATGAAGACTATTACTACGTCCAACACACGCTTCATTTTTTTTCTACCTTTCCTGCTTTACACCTTTGATTTTAAGCCCGAGGAGTGCTGGTAGCCCAGTACCATTAATCCATCCTCTCAACAAGACAAGAACGAGCTTTACTCTAACCACACAAAGCCATCATGGGTGCCATTCTGGAAGGCAGCGAGTGCCCTCATCTCCCATTGATGTCAGACCACATAATGTTTCAAGTATTGAGGTCTATTGTTCAGTCCATTTCTCTCCCATCTTGTGAGGTCCTGCCATATATTCATTAGGAAAGGCCATACACAACAGTACACTGAAATAAAACAAAACCTCAGACCCCCAAGCATTTATGTTCACAGAACTCTTACCATCCACAGCCCAGTTCAAGGAAGGGCAGAGCACACAGTGCAGCCACACATGCGAGGACTGTTTTCCAGACAGAGGCAGCTCTTAAATGGCTTTATTTTCTTAAAGAAACGATATAGTTTGTAAGAGTCAGGAAGCCCTCCCAGTGCATTTCCTCATGTAAATAGGCAGTGACACTGTAAATCCTGAATGCAGTAACAACACCAAAGAAAGACCCCACATTTCTGAGTCAGACAAGCTGGTTGCACCGGATAAGAATAGCTGCACATCACTATAACACAGAATAACCATTTATTCCAATTTCTCATTTAGAAACAAAGCTGCACTTGCAAGGCCCTATGTACTGTCACCTATCATCATTTCAAAGCTTTGGTTAGCACATATAAAAGTGGGCTGTCACTTGTTTTGGTGGGAGGAGAATAAGGAAAGACCTGTGGCTCAAAGCCCAAATTACTTATGGAGGTCTTTTACACCCCAAATCTCCTCGACTGGATTTACACTTAAATCAGTGCTCTAATCTATTCTAACCAATGTTGTAGAAGAAGAGTTACAACAATATAACCTCAAACACAGGGCTGTCCGGAGCAGAAGAGTTACAATATTTACTCCAAGGCACATCAGCTGGAGCCCTGCCAGCCCCAGCTCCGGCTCCTCGGGGGAGTTTCAGTTTTGCCCGGGGAAGGAGCGGCTGTGAAACACAGCCCAATGGAGAAAAGCCCCTTCGGGTTTTCGGTTTTCCCCAGTCCCCAGGCGACTTTGGGGAGCGACAGCAGCGACAAGAACCGGGCTGGGCTGGGCTCCCCAAATGGCAAAGCATCCGCGGCACCTCTCGGGGAGCAGCACCAGCAGAAAAAGCCCAAAGGGTCGGAAGCACAAAACAAGCATCGAGAGCCCGGGAGAGTTTTATTCTCCCCCAGAAAAGGAGGACCCCCGCCCGCCCCTGTCCCACCTCGGCCCCGCTCACCGCCCGTCT
>VWZU01013442.1:356158-400114 GCA_013397095.1 Sterrhoptilus dennistouni | reverse complement strand
CCGGGACAGGGAGCCCAGCCCGGGTGTCTCGGCGGCGAGACAAAGGCGGCGCTGCTGGGCCGGGCCGGGCCGGGCTGTGCTCTGTCCCAAAGGCGGGAGCCGCCGCCTGTTGAGGATCCCGGCCGGAATCTGCCCCGAGCCTCGGGATTTATTTAGTCCTAAACGTCGAAATAATAACACTTTGGGGCCTTTGTCCGGTAGATTTTGCAAAATCAAAAGTTTGCGAAGGAGATCTAAACGCTACTAATAGCCGTTGGCTCATCTTCCTTGTAAATTTCTTCCTTGTGAATTTCTTCCCTGTAAATTTCTCCATGAATGACCAGAGACCAGGTAATTTACAAATAGAGTAAACACGTGTCCCTACGCAGCCGGAGCAGGAGGAAACGATTGTTTAGGAAATTAACAACTTTTCTGCCTGAGAGTAAACGGGCTGCTAACATCACTTGCACCAAATGTTACCTTAATTTGCAAACAGTGAAGCAAGCAGTTCTCATATTCACATTTCATACGTTTCAATTACACTGAAAGGGCTTTACTAGTACTGGTGTTAACCCAATTACACCCAGAAGGAACCCCAATTATCTGACAGGCTCCGGTCAACCAACCCCGCGGTTTATTCAGTGTCCGCAGACCTGGACTCACTGAGGTACAAGGGAAAGACTTTGTTCCCTAAAATTTCCTGTTAACACAGTCATTGGGAGAATTCAGGTCCTGAGCTGAGCTTCAGCTTTCTGTAGCTCAGTAGATGATGATTTCTCTCATGCAAAACCACCTTGGGTTACAGGCATAATTGTGCAATGCATTCTACTTCTGGTGAAGACAGAGAATAAGAGAAGTTAGGGATTATTCTCAACCTTAAATCATTATTTACAACAATACTCGAAACTATGGGGTGATTTTGAAACAGGTATTTTCACATTTTGTCTATTTGTTTTTATTTAATACTCTTGTAGAATTATTTCTTCTGATTTTGCATCCGTGTTTTTTTTCAACAACTTTCTTTGCTATACAAAATACACAGAGATCACCCTTGCTGTCAAATGACTAATGTTACAAACTCCTGCAAACCACGTTAGTTCTAGTCAATTTGAATTTATCAGAAAATCTGCCTATTTCTCTCTAGTAAATTGGGCAGTTTAGCCAGTCAACTAAATGGTACATTCCACAAGTGCTGGTTAATAAGTGTGCATTAATTGTTGGCTTCACAGCAGGGGGAAGAAGTGAAAGGTGCCTGGTGTCACCCACTTGAGCAGTGCCAAGGCAGATCCCTCTGTATCTGCCACAGGACACTGCAATGGAAAGCTTTTGGAAGGCACGTGCACAGGAAGACTGAAGAAAGATTGCACAAGTTATTCAAATATGTCCCTTTTTTTAAAAAGACTTTCTAATCTCAGCTAATCTCCTTTAACAACATTATTTTATTGTGTATGTGCTTAAATAGTTTCCTGTAAAGGAAAGGAAACATGCCATCAAATTTCATTACAAGACATTATGTTAAGAGCCCTGCTTTGGGTGGATGCAGCAGTTCTCTGCTATTTGAAATAATAAAGAAAATCTTGATTTTTGTCCTCTCTGCCTGATTGGGCACTGAAGTGCACCTTTCACCAGGGCTTGCAGTAATACAGGAATTGTTCAGGCAGGGAATAACTTGGCTATCTTGAATCTCATTCCAAAATCTAGAAGAAAGTGTTGGCTCTGGGTGCTGTTACTCTTGCCTTTCCCAGAAGTGTGTCTTAGTCAAAATAAAATACTCATCTTCTCATCAGGCCTTGCCTGCCCCACCTTTTGCCTGCAGATCCACATTGCCTTTTGCCCTTCTCAAGCAGTGCCATGTAGCAGGTAAATCCCTCTTGTACCAGGTTTCTTTCTTTCTGGCAATGCAGTTCCTACCTTTTTGTCATATCCAAGTCTCTTAGCACTCCATTTGTCTTGCAAATGGCAAGTCTGCTCTCAGAAAAATTCAGATAAATTTCTCATTGCACAAATGTCCCTTCCATGGGTCCAGCTGTAAGACCCTTTCCTGTCTAAGAGAGGGACCTTGTTGTTACCTCAGTTACTTAACTCAGTGTAGGCCTTCTCTAGCAAGTGCAGGGAAAGTCTTCACAGACATAGGTATACTTTGAAGACTCAAGTTATGAAATGGATGCAAATTTATTATGCCAAAAGTTTATACAGTGACCTGAATTCAGATCACTACAGTACCCCAGAATGCTGATATTTTCTGATAAGAAAACCCTTTAGACATATCTAGGCTTTCAAACAGGCTTCTTACACTAAGTTTAATGGAACTTTTCATTGGACAATAGTCTTCTGTGCAAAACTAGTTGTCACTCCTCAAACATTTCCTCCTCCACACCTGCCTGCTTACTGCTGCCCAAGTGGCAGCAGCTGTGTTGCTCTAAGTTTCCTGGTAAATCCCCTCCTCAAAATCCTCAGTTTGAACCAATCACATATTCTAATGGCCAAAAGTAGAGGGTTTTATTTAAGATTAGAAGATTTTAAAATTAATTTTAAATACATTTGCTTTTTGGTATTGGAGCCCTGAAGCATACAGGTCTTCAGGCTCCAGTGGCAGCCACGTATCTTGGAAATGGCTTTGTAATGAAAGCTACACTTCTTATGTAATCATACGATTTAAACAACTGTGATTTATAGAAAAATATTGAAATATTTACCATAAGTTAATGGAAGGAAGGTTATGCAGTCTCCAAGAGAGGCATATGAAAAATACAAGTGATGACCAAGTTAAGATTAGAGCTCTTCAGGTACAATGTGAACACCATAGAAACTTTGTCGTGGGTGTAACACAAAACACAAGGAGCTAAGCAGTTCTCAACAGCAGCTTATTTTTTCACATTAATGTAACTGACTGACAATTAATTAGCACTTGCAGCATAGGAAGGTGTTGGTTTAATGTGCCAGCAGATCCAAGGATCTCATTTAGCCATTAAAAAATGTAAAACTATAATCTGAGCAGTCTGGGCAGTGCCCAGGGAAAATATTTCACCTGGCAGTATCATATCCAGGAATGGGCTGGGCCCATAAATTCTGAGATCCTCAGAGCCCCTGCTGAAGCTGCAGACCGAGGGAGCTGCTGCTGGGCACTCACAGAAGCACAAGGATCATTTATCTTCCCAAAAATGTGTAACTGTGAACTTCAGGAAATGGTTTAGCTCTTCCTTCACTGAATTTCTGTGGCACTGTATGAGGGAAAGCAGACCAGAGGATTATATTGCCACTTTTGTTTTTTTTTTTTTTTCCCCTCCTTTAGCCATCAAACCTCCCAGTCAGTTCATCTTGAACTGCACTACGCAGTTTCCAGATAAAAATTATTATGGTCTTCTCCCACTCTGGGCAAATTAAGATGAAGAAGATGAGACAGTTAATTTAGTCAGGTTCAACAAGCTTCAACAGAAAGAAAACACTCTGCTGAAGTTTTTAGATTCCCTCCTGGGCTGTTCAAAAAGCAAATAAAAAACTTGTTTTACTTAATCAACTTGTTAAAAGAGAAAGAAAAGGCCTTCCTCTAGGGCAGAACAGCTGGCAAGAAGGGTGTTTGTTTGTTTGGGGTGAGGAGGGGAAGAAGAAAAGGGTAGGTAAATTGTCTCCTCCTAGAGCTGTGAATACACACAATCGCTTCTGTTTCTCCGACAACTCTTTCCAAAAACAGGCGGCCAAAAAAAATCAGAAACCCCACATTGGTGACGATCCTGCAGGGGCGTGAGGATTTCAGCTTTTGCAGGGAAGACACTCTGCAAGCAAATCCCAAGTACCCATCTGCTTAGAGCAGACCAGAGGCGTGATTTAATTTTCTTTGGGAGACTGGGCTGGCTTGTGATGTGGTTAACTTCTATAAGCAAGCAGATGTCAAACAGCCCCTTTCAAAGCTGTTGCTTGCAGCTTGTTATTGGTTCAGTTTCTAGGTCACTTTTCAAGTCAAGGCAAGAGATTATTTATACCAATCGTTTGCTTTTACTTTTAGCACTAAGGGGGAGATAAAAGCAAATGGGTGCCCCAAACATCCACTGGCAATTTCTATAAACAAGCCATGCACAAACTGGGAGCCTGTAAGAAGAAAACCCAAACTGCAGTTGAAGATAGTCAAATATCATAGTAAAGATTCCAGAGAAGGCCTCAGCAGATTTTCACCATCTTCACTGGTTTTCTGTTAGCAATGAGTACTTTCAAACTGGATTTGAATCTAAAGTCTCTAGAAGAAGCAAAAGTATTTCCCTATGTTCCATCTCTCAGCTCTGCTAAGAATTACATATGCACTTTTAACAGCACAAGTAGTTCCCCTCCTCACTGATGAACAAGGGTTTAAGAGTTGAATCCTTGTCAATTACAAGGTAAGTTTTCCAGAGACTCCAGGGGCAATGCTTTGATCATGGCACAACTGAACTCAAACAAAATGTCTCCAGAAAAGTCAATATTCCTCAAAAATTCCAAGGTAGTCCAAGTATCTCTAGTCCAAGCCCAAAGAGCTCCCTGAGGAAGAGGAGACAGGTGTGCAGGCAAGTGTGGTTCTTCTGTTTCTCTAGATACTGTGCAACACCTGTCTTTGTACACATGCTGAAGAGCTCATCGATTTTGTAATGCTTAAGCCAAGGGGATAACAGAAGTGGCAGCCCATTACCTGAAAAACCCCAGAACCCAGCAGATCCACATTTGAGAAGACCAATACTCAGATGAGGTTGGAGTGCAAAAGCTCCCCATGCATGGAAAAAGATAAACAGGACTGTAGGGAGCTGGAGGGGATTATTATTGCTTCATAATAAATGCTCTAGCATCCTGAATTCATCTGGTTTATGATACAGGAGAAGCATTTCTAGTGTACTTTCATGAATTTTGCAGAGTTTTACAAATGCCTGTGAAAACCAGACACAGTCAGAACATGCTGGACTTGCAGCAAATCGTGTGTCATAGCCAAGACTTGAACTGCTACTTGACAGTAATACATGGATTTCTATTTACATAAATACTGCATACATTTGATACGCTTCTGATTTGAGAAGAAATTTTCATTTTTAATATTACAGGATATTCCCTGGGCAGGAGAGGGAAATGATTTTTGTAGGAAGAAAACACAGAACTGGGATGACAGTGAGAATAAAATCAAAGAGAAACCCTTGTACAACTTGCTGTAGTAATTTGCTCAGACAAAGCAAATGGACCAAGAGGAAACTTAAGACTGAAGGGTGTTTAAAATGACAAAAAATTCTGGACTTAACTAAAATCAGTTCTGAAAACAGTAACGAATGTGAAATGAAGTAGCTCCTAAATTACACTCTCATTTGAAAGGCAAAAGGCGTTTACTGCAGTCTCTGCTTCAGCCTACACGCCTTGGAGGGATGGGAAAGCCATCAGAGAGTTCCAGAATGAAATAATGTCTCAGCTTGGCACAGTGGCAGCTGCATTACCAGCTTCCACAAGGTTTGGTCATCCAGTTTAAAATGAACTACAGATCTTCAACCTATCTGTATTTTTCCCCCGCATAAGACAAATGTAAAAATTAAACATTCAACAGTTCAAGTTAGTATTTTTAAAAAGAAAAATGGCACAAAAATAATTTAGAACTTAAATTTTTATAAATACCAAGATTTGTCAGAATTGAATGACAAACAACTCCCCAAACAAATAGAAAATCCCCACCTCAATACTAACTGGAAAAGAGCATATCCAGCATGGCCCAGAATAAGGAGAAACATCTGAGACAAAGTCCTGAGTGCCATGGAAGCCTTAAAAAGTATTTAGGTTAAAATGATTCTTTCTGAATCAAGTCTGCAGCAATTATATTTAGAGAAGTGTTGTGCAACTGTTTGAAACTTTTGCATTAACTGGTGGGAGTTTTATGGATAGAAATATTTAATATAATGCATATATCAAAGCTCATCCAGTTCTGCTGAGTTCTCTAATTGGTTTCCAGGGGACTTGGATTAAGCCCCAGTTTGGTAATAAAAAGACTGTGCAAAAGAATAACCGAAATAAAAAGTCTTCAAATCTGCTAGTCTCTATATTCCATGAAGGATAAGTACACTTCATCAGCAAGGCAAGCCAAATATTATCCTTTTTACCTTGGGCTATTTGTACTTTTAGAATTTTTTTTTCCCTTAACTCACCTTCAGAGCTGCCACCCTCCCCTTCCAAGATCATTAATGGCAGCCAAGAGCTTCACTGCTTTGCCTTCTCCTTTTCCAGCTGAAGTCAGTGTCTGTCTTGCAGCTGACTTCAAGAGCACCAACTACCAGGCTTTTTGACTTTCTTTGGAAGATGAAAGAATGAGAAGAACTATACACAGCAGATGGTCATCACATTCTTTAATCCCCACATCCTGGCACTGTTATTTACTAAGTACTCCTTATAACATGTATGGTCTCACAAGCATAGTCCCTTCACTCACCTTGATGATTCTATCATCTCCTTTCACAAATATATTGCTCAGGAGAGACTATTCTAATTTAATAGTCTTTAACAGACTGAATCTAAAGTACAGAGAGTCTAAAGATTTCCCCAGGTTTTATAAGTCTGTGGCAGCAACAGTTAACTGATTCTGCATTTGCCAGCCACTTCACAAGCTGCTGTGCTGCTCATGCTTCCCCACACTTATTTTCAACAGAATACGTACAAACACAAGCAAGGGAAAAGACATTTGTGCCAGCTAAGTAGGAATGCTGAAGAAGAAAGCAGGAACAGGCTAAAGACAAAAGTAACTGGAGATCCAAAGGCCTGAATAGAATTTTTAATGCTTACAAAGAGCCATATGAAGCAGGGATTCCTTTCATGTCAGTTTAAAGTACAAATATATTACCTTATATAATAAGGTCATTTTTTTTCTCCCCAAAAGTTATTTGACCATAGCTGTAATTTTGATGACAGTTTCCACATCCAGATGTGCTGAGGAGATGTTTCTTCCTTGAGTGGTTTAATTATCCTCCAGGCAAGTGTTCACAGTAACCTTGCATGGCTGAGCTGAATGCAGCCCGTGGCACAGTATGGTTGACACAGCACTGCTGCAGGGGAGCAGTGTCACCAGCAGTGACAGTCACTACGGGTCCAGAAGGGAGGAATCTGTGGGAGAAACAAGGACAAGGAGACAGAAATAAATGCAAAGGGAACTAGAAAATGCACAGCAGTAGCGTAAGTCAGAAGAGCTATGTGTCTTCTGAAAAATGAAAGTTTAAAGAAAGTCTCTGATGTAACTGGAAAATATCTGCATGAGTAGAAAATCTGGAAGAATGGCATATGGGAAAGGGAGCATATGTCAAAGTACCTACACATACAGCAGACATTTCAGCATCACTGAATTGGAAAAGTGCAGGGATCCGGGCAGAGTAAGGGCTGAGGTGTGTCCTTTCTTCCTTCCCATGAAAGAGGTCTTCTACCCACTGTGCCCTACAGAAACGAGTCACACACTGTCCCTGCTTCAGGCCTTCACCACAACATGGCCACAGCCACCCTTATCACTCCAAACATCATCACCATGGGATGCTGTCAATCAGCCTGAGCCAAAGAATCCCCTGCCCATGACACACCAGGATGAATCACATCACACTAATCAATTCCCAGAAACCAACAAACCCTGGAATAGTAAATCAAAAAAGTAATTTCAAAGTCTCACAACCAATTCTGACATTTTCTGGGACTACTAAAGTTCACCAGCACATTTTCGCTATTGCATTTCTTGGCAATAATTTTCTTTATTTTGCTTTTTAAAAATCGACACAATTTAACATTTAAAAGGGACGTCCACTGAGAAAATTGTCATATGTATCAAAGATTAAGCAACCAACCTAAACCTTCACAAAAAGGAGAATATGCCTGTGGTTAATAGTCCAGGTACCTGCTGCTTTTGAAACTTTTTCATTTCTGGCCAACACTGTGTCCACCTGAGAAAACACCTCTATCATGGAGGAGGAAGAACTTGGTATGAAATCTTGATAGGTACCCCAGCTTTCTGTGGACCCTGAAAGCCACAGTGAGAGAGGCATCTGCATGTCCTCTTTTACCCATGGACTAAGATTCCTCCACACTCTCTTGTTCTGAAACCAACATAAAAATTAGGATAATTTGCAATGAATATTTGCCACCACAGTGCTATGATCAACAGCAACAACAGAAAAGCCTACATAGAATAAGCTTTCCTTCACAGACTTCCTTGGATTACCTGTCTGCTCTTCATAGATGTTGTCACCTCTCTTCTAGGAAGAGACACAATGACAGGAATGCAATGGATGTAATTTCTGTCTCTTGTCCCAGTAGCATGACTTATGTATTATTAAAAACACCTCAACTAAGGGTTTTCTAGGAATATTTCTGATATAACTGCAGGTATCAACACATTTTAAAAAATTCCTATTTGCCTGCTAATTATTGCTATGATCTTCCACATGAGCTGTACCAGAACCCATCAGGAACAGCAGTTTGTACACTTCACAGTAGCAATCACTGTAGTTCAGCAGCTGTAATTATGCACAGTTGGTTGAAAGAGTTTTATAACTAAACAGATACAATACCTGAAGGAATTAATTCAGTTACTGCTCATTATTAACAGTCACCTACAAAATGAATGATGATTTAACTATCATTTGTGACAGCCACTAAGAGCAATCCCCAGGACAAGACAAATGACAAAATTTTAGTTCAAATTCATTCAAAAATTCATTCATTAGGAATGAATACTTGTCCTTTTCCCAGCTATTTTCATTACTTCACTTGGACTCCTTAAAGAGATTATGAATAGCTGTGTCTCACTTTACCCAGCTGCCATCTCTGTTTCTTCCCCAAGCAGATTTGAATTTCTACTCTGTTTCCACACACATTTGCTTATTTCTGCATCTCCTGTCTTCTCAGCTTTCTTCCCTCCATCCTCAACACCTGCAGAAACCACCATAATCCTGTACAAAATCAGTGCTATCTACTGTCCTTGCTCCCAAAGGAGCACACAATTATTCCTGATCCTGAAGGCTTGGACTCCCAGGACAGACTCTTTGGCTGAAGAAACACCTTTCAACATCTGATGCAAAAAGAATTAACCATGATGGTGAAGGCAATGCAGTGTCAGAGCAGCTCAAGACCCACAGAACCCCTAAGCACAGCCAGCCAATGCCAGGTTCTCACCACTCTGAATTGAGTCACAAATCTGACAACAACTAACAAACTACAGGCACCCTTGTAGCTTTCAGACATTCAAGTGGAAGTCATCGTTCATAAATCTTGCTGCTTTCAGCTGTCTATACACAGAAAAGAGCACCTGTTTCATATTATTTCCAGTCCTAACCATTGGTCTCTCTTGCATCGATCAGCATCACCTTCCAATGTTTTTAATGCAGCCTTGCCTTGGAGTCCTGCAGCAGCTGAAGGATGTGAGACACTCCCAAGGCAGCTGCCAGGACTTCACGCTTCAGAGCGGCTCTGAGAGCTGGATTTCAGCGCCTGCTGGAGAGACTGAACACAGATTGGAACAATCTCGGCCGCATGGAAAACGCTGCTGCGAAAGACACGTCCCCACTCACTGCAGAGTCACTGCTCTATCACTTCCCTGGAGAAACTCCCGATATTTTTTTAGGAATGACTAGAGCCTGTACTTAACTACTGCTTTTTATTTGTTTTGTTTTGTTTTTTACACCAGGGAGATAAAAAGATATGCAAGTGAAAATTTTACTGATTAATGAAAAAATGTAGGTGGACTCTGCTTTCTCCATCTTAAGAAAACACACCTCAGCTAACGGTTTTCTAGGAACACTTCTTTATCTTCTTCCCCATATACACAATTTTAACAGGCAACTTTCCCTCTCATAGTTACATTTCAGTCCTGATATTGCAAAAAAAAAATTTTTAATACAAAAAAAAAAAAAATAAAGAAGCTGTCCAATACCTCTTTTCTCGAAAGAAAACGCTGCTCTCTAGTGGAAGATGACAATATGATCTAATTCCATTAGAAGGAATGTTATAAAATTTTCATTTTATCAGTTACAAGAAACTTTGATTCATTTTCACAAGCACTGAAACACAAAAGTAGCAGGGCTGGTTTGTTTTCCATTAGTCTTTCAGATTGGCCAGTGAGATTTTGGTATTCATTCTTCAAGATAAACTTGCTATGGATTTATATCAGTACCATACTCACATCCAAATAACCTGCCAAATACTGATGCACTAAAATATTAACATATTATTCAGTCCCTTTTAGTTTTTCTGTTCTTAGACAGTATAATAATAGTCCATTTTTTCTTCTTTTCTTTTTTCTAACATATTTAATTGCCAACAGATTTTCCTAGGTCTGAATACAAAGCTTAGCCAACCACTTCAAAGACAGATTAGTTACCTGCACAGAATAATTTAGGCAAATACTATGAAAATCTGTATCCTGTTTGCTATGAGTTTTTAAAGAAATTCCTGTCTATAAGCACAGTGAGACAAAATTGAAGAACTCCTGTTGCAGTGGTTCCTTCAACTTCTACTAAAACAGTGACAAATGGTCAGACATCAAGGAGTATTTGTCCTGAAACAGCCAAATTTTATCCTACTTGTAGTGAATTTATAAAGCACAGTATTCATATGCTTTCCTCTTCTTTTTTTCTTAAAGCACAATAAGCAAAAAGAGGACTAGGCCTCTCTCTACTAAATTTCTTCAAGTTATGGACCAAAGCAGCACAATTCTGGATTTACTTCCAACTTTCTGCAGTCATAACAGGAAGCCTATATAGCACATGCAGCTGTTTTCTTCTCTCTCTGCAGATAAGAGATATGTGTGAAGTAGTTTCCTGATAAACACACCAAGAAAGTATTGCATTTAATGAGAAGTTTAAATCTGTTTTAAAACGGACAAAAATGAAGATGAGAAAGCAGGATATGGATATTCAAAACCAAATTTATTTCTTGAAAATTTACACAACTGATTTCAATTAGCATAGTAATTAGAAAATAGAGGAAAAATGTGAAAAGCAGCATACATTTTTTAAAAAATTAAACTCAAACTAAAGCTATTTTTTTAAAATAAAAATTTTAGTATTTTGAAGTTCCATTTCTTGACTGTTAAATCTGACCCTTAAAAAAAGCTGCTTATGAGTGAAATCCAACAGCTA
The DNA here is from genome assembly GCA_013397095.1 of Sterrhoptilus dennistouni. Classification (NCBI taxonomy): domain Eukaryota; kingdom Metazoa; phylum Chordata; class Aves; order Passeriformes; family Zosteropidae; genus Sterrhoptilus; species Sterrhoptilus dennistouni. The sequence continues at coordinate 389,033 of VWZU01013442.1, read as the reverse complement.
ATTTGTTTACTGACTGTACAGAGGGCTCAAACAATAATTACTAATTCAGAGTGCTCTTGTAAACAATCTATTTTTGGTTGAAACACTCATGAGGCTCAGAGCATGCTCTGAGGACAAGACAGAGTGACTTTAAGCAAGATAGGTTTTCTATTACTTATTCATTTACATTGTAAATACCTGAGATTTAAGCTCAGTAATTCTCTCCTGTCTCACTAACTAAGCAAATAAAAGAAATGGAGGTTAGCTCATCCATAAATTAATTACATAGAAATATAATACACCCATAAATAAACACAAGGTTCACATATTTTTTACCTCTGCCTCTTTTTATTGTCATATTTAAGACAATGATAAAATATGTCATTTTATTCTTAATTTTAAAACATACAAGAGGGGGAACCCAGCATTTAAATAGCTCATTTTCTTGTATTTACAAAAACTCAAAACCAAATCAAACCCCCCAAATCAACCAACCAAATAAAAACCAAAACCAACCAAATAAAAAACCCAACCAACCAACCAAATGAAAAAGGAAAGACATGGTTATTTGTTCCAATACAAACTCCACCCATTTAGGCCTTGAGAAGAATCTTTATTCACAAAAATGCCAAGCACTCTCAGTAGAATTTCCCAGGATAAAACAAAGTGGATAAAACTTAACCACAGGAAAGGTTTATGGGCTTTCTCTCCATGAAGCCCCTACCCATGTTAAATTTATATCTTGAAAAACAAATTGACAAATGAGTAAGTGGCAATCTCACTGAGATCACAAAGAAAACTTTAATTTATCCTGAAATTTCTATTGCTAAAATAGAGATAGCAAAATATATGTAGCTTTTAGAGCAGATAATAAATACACTACATTCTCCACCTTCACCCTGCCAAAATCTGGGCAGACGTAGATTTGAGCATCACACTGAAAATACAAAATAATTCAAGAATAGTTGTGTTGAATTTCACACGAGATCTTGTCTGCATGGAGGATGAATGAATTTAAAAACACACACAGTGGCACCTTAAGACTTAAACCAATAAATTCAGTCTCTGAATGTAGCCTTACATTTTTGGGGGACATAAAAACAAACTGCAGCACAAACTTGTTCATCTTCAAATGCAAGAATACTCAGCAGCCTGCTTTTACTTTATGAGGACACAACTACAGCTTTTTTCTTTACCTCATTTCTCTCCAACCTTAACCCATGTCATGAGCACACTGAGTATCCAAACACTGCTGACTGAACACTACAATACTCTCCCTCCACAGCACCACATTAATTTAAACATACTACACTGAAATGATTTGAGATCTATATTCATTCTGAAAACTGCTTTAGTGGACTAAAGCTGAAGATGCTTCCAAATTATTCCACAGCAATGCGTAAAAACAGCATCCCCTTCAATTTCTACTTTATATAATAAAATAAAACTAGATTGTTCAGATGATCCTGCTCAATTATGAAACCTTCCCAAAACTAAGACTGCTGTCAGTTACTGATTCCAGCAGTTAGACAGTTGCTGTCATATGAAAAATTATCTATAATTTGCAATATTCTTACAAGTCTTCTCAGAATTTAGCAGCATCCACGATGTACAGCTTCTTGTAGCTATGGTCCCAAAACAGAATCCTGGGGAGGAAAATAATTTACTGGGTAAAAACTTGGGATAAAGAAAAAAAAAATTAAAACTACCAAAAGCAAAGAGGAAATATTTCAAATGCTTTGAACAGCACTCCTGAACTCACTATGAATTACTATCACAGACTCAGTTCCAGTTTTCTGAAGGTCCTGTTCTTAACAGCTGCAAACCTCTGCAGCTCCTGTTGAGAGGACATTTCCAAAAGCACTCTGGGCAAACTCACAGAACATTCTTGAAATTTTCTTTTTGTTTTTTAATAAAATCTGAATACACATGTAATAAATACTGAGTTAATAACAGCTTCCATCCATTAACAGTAACAGAAAAAACGAACACTCTCACATGAAAAAGAAAATGCTATCAGGTGAAATCCACTTTAAATTTGCTTCCACTCTGGTGCACTCTCTCCCTTCAGGATCTGTACTAACAACAGGTGGTGAACAATTGGGCAATTCTTTTGATATTATTTCCAATTCACTCCTATTGAGACACACAGAACTGATAATACACTTTTCTTAATTTAAATTACATTTGCTTACTATTTCTTGGTCTGCTATCTTGTTTTATGTCCAAGTTCTATGTAACAATGGGAATATGAAATTCATTATGATCAAATATCAGAGGCCGCCTGGGAGGGGTTGATTCTTTGTCTGCTTTGTGTAGCAGTTTAAAAAGTCCTGTTCCAATATTCATTGGAATTCCCATGATGATGCACTCAGAAACACCTAGGAAAAAACCAAACAAACACAGTGAACATTTGAACAGTAAGGATTCACAAAACTACTTTCATTTGCCCATTCTGTTTTGTGTTGCCTACACAATGTTGAACTTCATATGTAAAGCACCAAGGCCTCTTCACTGGACAAAGTTAAATGTTATGGTCATCAGACCAGTATGTTAATTGAACACTTAAACAGTGTTAAATTCTACAGGAACAACTCAACCTAACCTAAACATCTTCTCCAGTAATGAAAGCCCTTCAGAAGGTTGGTTTTTAGAGAAGGTTCAGTGCCTATAACAGAAGATGTAAGGCAAACTTACTTCATGTTCATTCTCTGACTCAGTGCTAAGGCTTCAGTCAAACCTGGCAGGGTTCCCTTGAAACCTCCCCAAGTTCCCAGTGAGAAAGGCATAGAAATACTTGAGCTATAACGCTCCTGGCATTTTCACCACTCAAAAGGTGCTAATTTTGAAGTGAAAGATTGAGTCTGTCCCAATGATTTCTGGTGGTTATAACATTTTCACTCCAGTGTGCTGACACATTTATATTCCAGATCTACCAATGTGCACAACTGTTCCAAAAAACGTTCCACATGCAAAGCCAGCTCGCAGACACCACCAGTGTTTCTCTCTCAGCATTGCTGTTATGATCCAAACAACATTTTTGCACATTCTCAGGAGTTTAACTTGATTGTCCTTCTTTCTTAAATGTTTAAGAAGGTAACCATGTATACTTGCTCTTTGAATGCACAAAGGATGAAATAAATTTGCTTAAAATTCTGACTTGATTCACAGTTTGAATGTATATGAATGAAGATTCAGAAAACACTGTGCACAAAGCACTGTTTGTAACTGGCTACACTAAGACTACCTATACATACATACAAACTAGTTAACTTTAACATAACAAATACATGTTTCTATATTTCAATAGCACCCAGAAATTCCCAATGAGCAATTCCAGCTCCAGGAGGGTGGGCATTGCATAAACACATCTCAAAAAGGGTGAAACCTGTTTTACTTCTTTTCTCCATTTAACCTAAGAGATAGACTTTTTAACAATTCAGTCCCAAAATATATGTGGCTTAAAGGAGAGGAAAATCTGAAATGAATGGGGCAAAGGCATTAAAACCCACCCAAATTATTTCAATTCCAAATATTAGAGCACATGGCAAAAATACAAAATAAAGAGACAAACAAAATGCAAAAACTCATTTACTGAGTTTTCTGTTTGTTGTATGTATGTGGGCATGCACACACTTGTGCATATGTAGCCAAAATATGTATATTTTCAAAATTTACCAGGTTCTTTCATGAGCTCAGTAAGATGATTCAGTGGCTGCTAAAGTACTTACATTTAAAACTCAAACCCAGAAATATTTAAAAAGAAATTTCTGACAACAGGTATCTTGTCTGCTGTTAATGAAATGAATACTGATAAACAATACTTCTAATTAAAAAATAAAGACCCACAATTTTCATTTATTTAGATTAGAACTCAATGAAGAAGTGAAGAACTTGGTATTTCTGTTTATTTCTAGGCAAAAAGTGCCAAATGACCTTAGCAATCAGGTGAGAATATAACCTTCAGCTAGACTGAGATGTACCTGTCTTCCTACTTCTTAACAGGAATGAAAATGAAACCTAAATACTGAGTGAGGTACTAGATTTATTCAACAGCTGTAGGTGTTGAAGATACACAAACTTTTACAATTGAAAAGACAGAACTATTGATAGTGGGACAAATTTTCTAGTATTTCACTGAGATCTAGGGTAAGAAATAAAACCAAATCACTCAAAACCTACTTTAAGAAACATGCAACAAATATCTAACTGACTTCAAGACCTCAGTCACAGATTACAAGTAGAGAAACATACAACAAACTTCTAGGATGATTTAGCCTCAGACCAAGTTTTTGACATACCAGCTGAAGAGGAACCTTAACAAAGACCAAACTCCAATGCTTTGAAGAGGTTTTGCAGATGCTGGGTAAGGACCACAAACTAGAACAGACTTTGCAATACCTACCACAAACAGAATCCTTCTGTCCAAAGTAGGCAGCATCAAAGAGATGATCTGCAGTCTTTTCAAAAGAAGCCAACATCAACACACTTTCCTTCATTTTTGCCAGTCCAAACCTGGTAATGCCCAGCACTTCACCCTTGATTGATGGAAAAACCCGAAGAGTAAGCCTGAGTAAATAAATATACTATCTACAGTACAGTATTGTCATAATACACTGATTCACAGCTGAACATCCTGGAGGTTAATAGTTTGGTAGTAATTAATATTTACATTTTAAAAAAGGCATTCTTCATATACAACATAAGCTGCTATAAACGGTTAATAGATCTTGAATATTGAATAAATTTTGAGTATTGAAAAAATTGAAAGAAACATGGCCATGAGAAAAACACCCACAATTATAAACTGGCTGCTGAGCTACAAATTTCAGTGGGGTCTGAGAGCACTATGCTGAATCTACTGCTTATTACCTACAGATAAATCTGACCTCAGCTGCCAGGAGATTACAAAGATGTTAAATCTTCATGTTTTCACTCTCCAGAAAAAAACGTAATTAGCTTTTTAAACTAACTTGACTTGTTTGTGCCTATGTTTGTTAGAAACATCCTGATTATATCAGGTTGCACATAGAAGCCTAAGTCAGAAGTACAGGCAAAAGAATGCATGGCAGGAGCCCACCAAGTAAAGATCAGATATGATTTTGTACTAACACGTTGTGTAAGACTGTTCATGTCAGCTGATTCTATATGTAATGTCTGCATCCTTTGCCTCTCTGATAAGGTGCAGCTGTTACAAACCATTCCCCGTGGGGTTTTCTGCACAGCAAGCCTTAAACTGCATGCATGGCTACCCAAACAGTTGGTTTTCACACCATCATTTTTAGGATTCCTATTTTCAAGATGAAGTTATTGTTCCCTGCTCATTATATCAATTTGTTTTAAATCAAAATAGATCTCCCTTCCCCCAAAGAACTAGAGTAATTAAGTATTTTGTGTAAAATACAAATACCAGTATTAAGTCAGCACAAGTTTGAACTCTTTAAGCCCAGAATGAATTTTCATCTCCCGAGCTCACCCACCCTTCTCAAAATTAAGATTATCGTAATTTTATTGTAATTAAAATTCATTGCGATAAAATTAATTTGTATAAACAGGCCAATGTAACATTTAGAAAAAACATAGTACAAACCTTGTAAGTCATTAGATCAGACAATAACATAACATGTCTCCTGTCAATGCTCATGCCATGGTTCACCATGGTATATTGAATCTCATTGATAATGGTTGTCCGAGCAGCTTCAATTCCCAGAGTTTTCTCTACCTACACAAGAGATTGTTACATGATTGTTGCTGTTACATGAATGAGGAACCAAGTGCTTGGAGCAAGTATATTCCTGGAATAAATACTGTCTGAGAGCATATTGATATCCCATTTCTGTGACCACCCTTTTAAACTTCCCCCTTTGAAAAATACTTATAGAAACAGCTTCTTTGAAGTGAACAGTGCTGCCAGTGAATTATTCTCTTGTGTTAATGCATTCTGACACACATCAGTGAAATCAGGCTTCATTCCATATCAACTGCTGCATCTGAGCAAAACAAGCACTTGTATGAAGATGCTTTGGGGAAAACCCTCCAGCACCCATTCAGACATTACCTCATAAGTGTTGTTAGAGGATGTTTTTGTTCCTTTCACTCCATGAGTAGCCATAACAGCTCGCAGATTATCACCTTCAACCAGAAGTTTGTATCTTTCCTTTCCACTTTGTTCATCAACATGAATGACAGCTCGGGAAACCTCTGGTATGCCTTGCACTACAACCTTCACAAAACAACAACAACAAAAAAAAAACCCTAGTAACTTTGATGCATACAGGAACACAGTATAAAAGACTAACTCTTACCAGCATTCAAACCTATTGAGAAGGTCTAGTATGAGGAGTAAAGGCTCACTCAAAAGACATATAAGTAAGACCTCTTGCTCTTAAATATACTAGTGCAAAACCGACACACAGTACTGTAAACCTTACTCACTATCTACATTTTATATTTTATGTCAGATATTCCCACACTCAGGTCTGGGTGTCTGAATGGTGGCAGACCCATAAAAATAAAAGGGCAACCTGTTAATAATAAAGGTTCACTTATATCTGTTTTTAAAATCCTGAGTAGACAATCTCCTCACAGAAAGTTGAAAAAATGCCAGCTATTGTCATGTGGTTCAATTCTAGCTGCAGCTGGAAGCAGATGTAACTATTTCACACAACTGCTGCACTTTGGAATGCTTCAGTAAATGTTGTAAAGGAAATATCAGCACTTCCATTATATTTACAAATATTAGTAAAGGATGGCTTAGTTTCAACACCAAGTACCACCACAATCTAAGAGTTACTGACCCAGCCTATCTTCACTGTCAATAGTGACAAGAGTTATTTCATCTGGCCACCATGGAACAAACTATTGCCACTGATTACCTCCCAAAAAAACATGAGACAGCCTTTGCTTTTACCTTTGGTAGTTCTTCCTTGAGGGACTGCAATACATAATACATGGAACTCTTGCTATTTTCACGAGGAGTCACACATACAACTGCTTCTCCATGGACAGCAACATCCCCAGGCTTCACTCTGAGTTTAGAGACACAAATCGAGTAGCGCACAGTCTCTGCATTCACCTGTGGCAAAAACGTAACCAGCAAACATCAGAAAAATAAATAAATGGAGCAATCTTTCAACAGATAATAAAAAGGAAAAATGCAGGGAAAAAATTCCCAAACATTGTCTTCTAAATTAGTCTTATAAATTGCATGAAATAGTATCCTATGCTAAGGGTACCAGCCTGTACATTAACCAATGGACAGAAATGGCATCCCCGTGTTTAGCAAGACACAAATGTACCCATCTCTCATTTCCAAACAAAGGGGAAATTATCCACTTTGCAAGAAAAAACAAGATGTAATGTGGCCACACAACATCCACCATTCACTTCCTCTTTTCTAGCTTCCCCTGGTGTGATTTCTGACACAGGATTAAGAGACCCTTTGTAACGTACCTGAGGTATAATAAATCTGTGTAAGAACTGGAAAACTCACCTCTAATCTCAGCAGTCTAATGCGCTCTAAAGACAGCTTCACTAGGATGAAACAGTCATCTGGAAGAAATACTTCCTCAATATATTCAGAAATCTTTAAGAGACAAGGACAAAACAGTTAGCATGCAAATGTGGCTAAAATGCCCCATGGCAACTGGCAAATGCTTACATTTAAAGCATTAGCAATAATACAATTTTCTTACCTCTCCTAACAAAGTTTTCTCAATTCTTCCTTTAACCAGACGGGCAAAATCAGGATCATCATCTTTGTCCAGCTGTGCTGTTATAATAGGGGTGCTACAAGAATAAACACACACACACACAAACCCAGCTAGGAAATTGCTCAGCTAGAGTACAGATGGCAACTGGAATTATAGCCTGCCTTATCCAATTTTTCTCTTATCTAATGCAGTATTTAGTAAGATTAAGACGTTTTCAGCCTCCTCAGGTGTATTTAAGAAAAAATTACTGTTCAGGTACTTCAGGTTGGTAAAAACAAGCAAACACACAAGTATTAGTGACTGTTTTCATGGCACACATTCTAGTATTATTTAAGAATGCCTTTATACATACCTAGAAATAGGTATGCTTCAAGCATTGCTAAGGATAAGAGCACTTCACAATAGAGGAGACATCTAAGGAAATATTATACTTAACAAATAATCACTTTCCTTTATTTGATTTTCTCTCTGGGCTCTAAGTATCACAGTTGGGCAGACATCAGATTTTTCTTGTTTGAGTATCTGCATTGAATGATAGCCAGTATATTGCTGAGGACAGGGAAATGCTATCATGTATTGCAAATTTATCCACCAGGTTTCACTTGGGCAAAAGAGAAAAAAAAACCCAAACAAATGAAAACAATGTTATTACCTAATAGCCTTTGAAGCATTAATGATTTCTTTGATTCTTGGCACACCCAAAGTGATGTTCATTGAAGCAACACCAGCAAAATGGAAAGTCTTCAGAGTCATCTGTGTGCCAGGCTCACCAATACTCTGTGCACAAAGAGCTCCTACTGCAGAACCAGGCTCCATCTGTGCCCTGATAAAAAAATACAGAAAGAGATTTGGAAGTGAATAAGTAGATCCTAAGCAAACAACAACAGAAACTATTCTGGTAGATATATGAGAAGTTTGTTAATAAGTTATTTTGGTAAACAAACAAGAGAGGTTGAAAGATCACCAATACTTTAAGACTGATCTCACGCAAAGCAAGAAGATGTCCATCATATAAGCATTCCACAGATGCAGTATAACTTCCATAACAGATTACAAAATGCCTGTGCTCTTCCTCCTAAGCTTCAAGCACTAGATCCAGGATTCTCCCTTCAGGAAAATCCCATATGCTGACATTTACTTATTACAGTGAAAATGATAATTCACATCTGAAAACACTTAAAACAAATGTAAACAAATACTCCTAGTAAGGGAAAGCAAAAAATTGCTCACTGCTTTAAAATAAGAAACTAACATATACATGGATTTTCTAGAAGAATAAAACATTAGGAAACACTTGATGGAGGTAAGCCAGAAAGGAGAGAACACCCATGGCTGCATGTGAATGTCCAAATCCCAGAAGACAAAGTAAATGAAATAAATCTCAATGGATAGAGATTAGTACAGCCACACTAGCATTATCTTGGTAGAAACCAAAAATAACAAACAAAAGAATCCTATGAGTGCATAACAGATCAAAGAACATTTTAGAACCAAGTGCAATATTAACTCTGCAGACTGTGTAGATCAAGAGTAGTTATCAAGATTCATATAAATTTGAAACTCATCTATTTAGACTTTGTTCTGCATGGACTTACTGAAGGTTTTCAAAAGACTCCTGCAAGAGGGGGAGGAAGGAAACATGTCTGGCAGTGGGTGTAAGAATGTGAAGTGTTTAAACAATATCCTCCCTTACTCTGAATCCCATCACTTTTGGCTTTTACCAGAATCTGCTGTCAAAACACAGTCTGTGGATATAAGTAATGAGTAGCTGAAGGCTAAAACTGTGCTTGTTGGTATGATTACTATTACTTCAGAAGGAAGGTGTTTAAACACAAGCAGATACCTTTGCATGCTCAAGAAATATAAAATGAGACATAAAGCATTTTCTTACAATGTAAAAGAATAACCGAAGTCTGTTAATGAAAGGATCTGATTTTGACTTAAGACAAATGTAAAAACCCCACCTGTTGTACAAGACTCAACTCTGCCTTAACAAGCACACCTGTAGACAGTGATGCCTTTTTTTTTTTTTTGTATCCTACCTCTGTCTTGCAATGTTTATGTCACTGGAGCCAATTGTTTCTAATTCTTTGTACTGCACTCACAACAGAACCAACATTCATACAGTAAAAGTAGCAAAATACACCCCCCTACATTACAAACAAAACAGCAGCACTGAGAACACAGCAGGGTAAACACTCACCTCATGTATTTGTCTCTACAAGTCTCCAGAAACTTCTCTAGTTGTGTTGGAGTAATCCTATCCAATTGATATAAAACTCTTGGCTGAAAAGAGAATGGAATAGTTGGAAAAGCAACAACTTATGAAGATTGAAAAGAACTACATCATTACCCCATTGAAACCATTTACCTCTGTTGTGCCATTGTCATTAATTCCATACTTGTCCCTAGTTTTTTTTATCTTCTCAGAAACACCTTTGATGAATTTTTTAATTTCCTGAAATCACATTAAAACCACAGTAAGCAAAGACATGGTCTCCACTTGAAGTCTTCAACAGTAAGTTATTTACTTAAAGCTCCAAATATTTACAATAATTTATTAATGCACAATATGAAGAGAACATCAAAATTTAGACAAACACATACATTAGAGTTTAGCAAACCAGATCCACTTTTGTGTAGCCACAAATCAGTAGCAGTACATGAGGACTGTGGTCCATGCTGAATAATCGCATCCTTCCTGAGCACACTCTGACAGGTGGAGATCCCTGACTTGGGTTGATCCTTCCTACTCACCACTTACTCAAAGTGATTTAAAAACTAAAAAAAATCCCAACTCAAAGTTCCTATTTTTTGGTGATACTGACACAAATACATTGTCACTCATTTCTCAGTATTCAAAATAGTCAAAATGGAAAGACTGTGGCAAGAGAGGAATATATAAAGTATGTCTGCTGGATAGATTTCAGAGATTTGAGATGCACTTTATTTGGGAGAAAAAAAACTCAGAGCTATTATATACATGCCAGTCTTCACATAATATAATTCAAATAACTTCTCTATGCTGTGGAGAGGTCTTGCAGATAATTGCATTTAACATGTCACAGTACACAGACCTTGCCTTTCTTACCAGGCTTATCCAAAAAAAGTTGTAATAGCCTTTACTGGAACACAAACTGAAACAATACTGTTAGAAATATATTCAACATTCATTTTACAAAAGATCATTTGGTCATTACACTTTAGATACAGACATGTACACTAGAAGTCATGAATTATAAGATCTGTGATTAAACTCTTCCACAAACGTGAACTCAGTGCAAGTCATTACCATAACACAAGGTTATCAAAACCAAAATATAAACAAAAAGCAAGAGAAAACCCTTCCCATCTATTTCAACCATGATTTAGGAAAGCCTACATAGAGAAACAAACACTTTGATTTTTTAGAGTCCTTTTAAACCCTTTCTACCCTACCTAAGAAACAGAGTGATGGTTACACAGCATCACCTCTCCTGCACCAGGTACTGGACTCCTTGCAACCACCACAGTCAACTGAGCACTGACAATTACCTACAAAATTGAAGTATCTGAGGGACTGACTGCATTTTTATTTTTTTCCCCACAGCTGAGTTCATAGAATCATTATGAAAACACCTCTATTACATTCTAACAGAATCCTCACTCTCAAAGTAACAACATTCTTACTGGCATTCAAGGTCTTTCCAGAGAGTACATTATTTTCTGTGAATACCACAACTGACTTCAAAAGGAAAAACAGACAACAAAAGTGCTGCTGGAATGGATGCTTCAAAGTTGCTTCCCCACTTGGATGACACTCTTATGTCTTTGCCCCTTTTTTTTGCCCTGCAGTCAGTAGGATTATTCACAAACAATATATTTGGACATTTTAAAGGCTTTTGACCCCAAAATATTTGCAAAAAATTGATAATGTAATTTATTTCCTAAAATAAGTGTTTAGGCAATCATTTGGTATTAGAGGAGTTAATCTTTTTACTACAGGTGCATAAAAAAAGGAATTTTGCAGGACTTGCAGAAGACTTTTCCTCTGAAAGTACTCTGAAAGTTCCACAGTACTTTAAAAAATCCAAACAACAACAACAATAAATCAATTATTATATATAATTCTGAATAAGATACTCAAATTATATGTTATTTCCATACACCAGAGTCAGAGAAGGTGGAAGATAAATCTCAGAGGACTTATTTTTCATTGTCGAATTTTTATTCATGGAGAAGACCTAACAGAGGAAATTAGTTAATTCCTCTCAGCTTTCAGGTATCTGTTGGCAGTTTATCCAAACTATGGATTAATTTTTGCTATAAATGGAATGAAAATGTGGCTCACTCTTTGCTGAGCCCATCTCTCTCCCTGGATTTGTAGTCTTTAGTGCAAAGCTGTATTCCCTTCACCTGTACTTTAATATACTCAAATAAGTTAAAACATTAACATAATTAACTGTGCCAGCCAGCCAACAATCTGCTTTCTCATCAGCTGAATCCCCTCCAGCAAGGGCAGAGTGCAGGAAGAAGGAATGCTGCATGTTTGGAGGAGGCTATTTAGACATACTGTGCTCTGGACTGGAGTGCACAAGCCCATTATAGGAACCTCCTGCTAAAGTAACAGCACTAAAAAGCATCTCTGTTCTGGAATGGAAAAGTGGAGGAAGGGAAAGGAAAACACCAGAAAAGCATGCTCATATCCCTGGAGATTGAAAGAACGACTTTTAGAAAAAAGTGTCAAGTACTGAAAGAAAGCTTTCCCAAAATCCCCGAATTTAGCAGTAAGTATTAATTAACATGCTACTTTTCACATTAACGAAGTTAAATAATTGATGAAAACCTATATCCTAATTTAACAAGCAGTAATGTATATATGCTAATCAATTACTTTGGCACTATACACACATCTTTAGCTAAAAAGCACTAACATTAATGCTCACACAGTGCACACACATGCTACAATTACCTCATTATATTTTTCATAACCTGTCTCAGTTAATGTCTTCAAGGATGAAGAGAGAAAAAAAGGAAAGAAGAAAATGTAACTAACTCAAAAATCTTAAGCTAATTATCACTAAGGTGATGTAGCCATATCTGTGCTTCTGAAATTACCAACAATTATTTAAACTTTCATGATATGATTTAGAAGATGTATACTCCAAATGATAGCTTTATCCCCAAACTGATATTAAATTATTTGATTCCCTTCAGACTTGCAGTTAAGACTTACAGCATATTTCACATATAGATATAACTATTTTTTCAACTCAATTCTATCAATGGAAGCACACTTCAGGTTTAGCTTGTGCCCTGAACACTCTGGGCTATTAAAAAGAAACCCTTCAAACACAGGTCATTAAATTCATCTTGTTCTCATCGCTGCCAGTAATCAGAAGGTTCATCAAGGTAACAGCTTTATATGGAGGTAGGGTTAATTCTACAGGCAGGTTAATTCTACAGTTTTGATCAATGATTCTCAAGGAAGAACTGAGAGTGGTTGGTCTCATAAATATTAAAATTGCCCAATGCTCTTTCAAACAAATTGAATTTTACCATTCAAAGTGCAAGCAGTCTTGTGAACCTTCACTCACCCTTAAAAGCCATGTAAGTACTCTCCAGACAGGCTGAAGTCCTGTCCTTAATTCAAAAGGAAAAGTTAATCACAGTGTGATAAGGAAGTGATATAATTACCTGCAGGAAACTGTCTTGGCAGCAAAGAAATTCATTCTTCTTCATGATGGACTCAGAGGTTAACACCAATTCATTTTTGCTCAGGGCTGGTTCACTTCGGCATGGATAGACAGCCTTGAGAGGAAAAACAAACTTCTTCACAGACAGCACAGGCACAAAAACTCCATTGCAAAGACACAGAACACAGATGGGCAGGAACTGAAAAACAGTTTTCTTTATTTCTGGTTGTGTCTTTTTGTAGATTGTTTAATGGGGGTTCCTTGGTTGGTTTTGGTTTACTATATTATATTAGACTACTGTGAAAAGAAGGGCCACATCCACTCCTCATTTCTGTAATCTGAAGGTAAACACCCAAGCATTTCTAGTTCTACCCATTTTTTACACTCATATTACAGCAATCTAAACCATTATTTCAGCAAAAGGCTTTTCTCTGGGGGAAGAGGGTCATGGCATACCAACTAACCAACCACAAAACCAACACTGAACAATACAAGTGTTCAAACATCACAATATTATTGAACAACCAGCAGCCAGTTCAACTCAAGGAACATCCATATCTTGATTTAGTAGAGAATTCATCTGTGTGATGCATCAAACTAGTACCCAAATAAGCCAGCAGTAATTTATCTAGTGAGTTAGATATTAGGCCCTAAAACTATGTTCAAGCACAGAAAGAAATTTTACTTTTCACAGCTTATACACAGTTTAGTCTCTGTACACAAATTCCTCTGTTTCACTGGAAAAAAAGCTCTATTACTCTTAAAATACACATGGTGAAAGATTGACCAGGACCATTCAAAAAAGGCAATTTGAAAATAAATACCTCCAGTGAAACAATTTTCCTCATAATTTATTACTTTCTTCTCCATGCTTAACAGTATTTTCACACTTTCAAAAAGGATTACAGCAATCCTTACTCTGATATTGTCTAGAACTCGCTTGAATTCCAGTGGTTCATCCTTGCCTTCCATAGCTGCAGGATCCAAGCCATCTCCTCCATAAATAAACTGTATAATGTCACCAGTAGAACTTCTGACTGTTAAATCATACTGTGAGCAAAGATCTTCAAGGGATTTTACCAGACGTCTCTGAAGGAAAAAAAAAAAAAAAGTACAAGGAAAGTGAAATGGATCTGTTTAAAAATAGCTGCTGGTTTGCAATAGAAGAACAGAAATCAGTCTCAGGAAATAAATCTGACACAGTGATGAGAGGGCATGAAAACCTATTTAAAATCATACATTACCCCTCAGGCTTTACTGTACATTCCACAGAACATAAAAGTCAACAAAATTTCATGCAACAACACAATACTCCACATTTAGAATCCCATTGTGTAGAAAACCTAATGACCTAATGCTAAGCTGCAAAAACCTATTGTAGCTCCAGAGATTTGATTTTTTTCTTTTCCTTTTGACATAACACTCATATTCTTCCAAGCAGATTTATTTCTCAAGGGATAGAATACTTTTTGTATATGAAAGCAGAACCACTCAAAGATTGTTTTCACTCAGAAAAACCAAAGAGGTCACCTGCCAAAGCCATTTTTCTATCTGGGTTATCTGCTTCTCCTACATTAAATCTTTGTCTTGAGAAATCCCTTCACTACCGCATTCCTTTGCAGTCCCAAAAAGAAAGAATGATCTGAAACATTTTAGGTTAAAAACGTTTTTACTTGAAAGATGAACTTCATTCTTCCATGAAAGCAAATTAGATCACCTAAACTAGACATTAAATTGGTATTTTTTTCTCACTGATGAGAAAAAAGGTAAGATAAAATAAATGTTAAGATTTTTTTTTAAGTTTCAAAGTCCAAGTGCTGCAATTCATTGATATAGGAATAGAATTGAAGAGGAAAAGTATTTTGCAGGCTGCTTATTATATTTATATTTACATGTATATGTAAATACTTGCACACATGCCAAGATTATTCCACTAATTTTGGAGACAAATGGTCTAATTAGTCACCCACCCCAAAAGGTGATTTTTTTCTGTCTTTGTACAGTTACTTGTGTATCTTGGAATGTGTTCCCAACCCCAAATTATCCTGGCTTTTCTACTGTCTGTTACACTGGGAAGAGGGCTATGACTTAAATACTACCTCTGTTGGAACAGAAATCTTAAGACTGCACATGACAGCAAGAAGCTTTGTTGGAGCTTTATTATTGTTGGAGCTTTGTTGGAGCATTTATTTACAGCCAAAGACGCCAAAATCTTACAGATCCAGTCTAAGTCTGTATGGCCAAGGTGCCTCTTACCTAGAGAGAACAGACACTGAAAGGGAGCTTTAGCTGCATTTCTGTCATCACTCACATCAGGTTTAGGAACACACTACACAGAAAGTCGTCCTCAACAATTGCACAGAACAAGGGCTTTTGCAACCTCTATTCAAGAGGAAACAGCTTAATACAAGCACATTATTATACCATTGTCTGAGGCCTCATTTACAAACTCCACACCTCCTGGAGAACAGACCAAGCCATGTATTTCACAGTATAAATTACTCTGCTACATTGAAAACACACAGTGTTTGCACTTCTCCTTGTTCCATCACCTCAACATGCACATGAGAAAATAGCCACATTTTTCAAGACTGGTAAAACTCATTCTGCTGACAGTTACCTGCATATACCCAGTTTCAGCTGTTTTTACAGCAGTATCAACCAGACCTTCTCGACCAGCCATGGTGTGGAAAAAAAATTCAGTGGGAGTCAACCCAGAATAGAAACTGTTTGCAACAAAGCCCTTTGCTGCAGGGAGCTGCAGGGAAGAGTGGGAAAAACACAGTTAAAATGCAATGTACATCCTGAAGGTTACAGAAAAACATGGTGCATGTCATTGAAGTGCTTTCTGAAAGTTAGCCAATGCCCCCACCAACACAATCTCAGCTCTGCTTAGCTCTCAAGTTCCATATTTATATTTTAGATCTGAATTAAGGTTTCAGAAACCCTTGCCTAGTTCTTCCAAGCTAATTTAACAGAGTTTCTCCTTCCTCCTACAAACTTTGTCACACTTCCAGCTATTCCTTCCCAACACTACACCAACACTTCCATTAAACTTGGAAAAATTGAAAACACATTAAGAATGTTAATTTTGCCATATTAGTGCAAAGGTATTTGCTGAAGACTAAGGAATCCAGGAAAAATATGACGGGAGATATGTATATAATTAATTTTTTGGAACGGTTTGCCCTCAACCCTGAGGAAAGTTCTTGCCAATGAAATTTACGCAGGTGTACCTTCAAGTCAAAAATCACTTTTTGTTATTTAACAGGTAATGCTTTCTAAATCAGAAAAAGAGCTAGAAGTAAATTTTCTTTTCTCATCTAAAACATTAAGTATTGTTTCTTTTTCTACTTATTCACTATAAGTGAATGTCCTGGGTTGCAGTGTAGGATGTACACAAAGTATTTATTCTATCACCATCTTCATGAACTTTTGAAACCAGGTGGGGCAGTGTTTTCCCAAGCCCCTGCCTTTGGGGTGTCTTCTGCTCATGGCCCATCAACGCCTGGCCCAGGACTCACAGGTAACTCCCTCCAGGAGTTATCTCTGTTTAATGGGCCATCAAGGACTCACTTCACACTCCTCATCCCACTGGGAGATGCTCTGCCCAGGGGGAGGAGCCAAGCATTCTCACCTGGATATAAGCTGGTATGTGGGACAGTGCAAGCAGCCTTGACCCACTGGATTCCCAGAGGAGCAGAGCTACCAGACCTTTCTACAGGATCACTGCTTCAGGAAGACCATCTCATCTGGACTGCTTCCACTACCCTGCTCAGGCTGTATTCTGACTCTGTCAGTGGTTCTTTGTGTTATCGCATTTATTTTATTTTTACCTTTTTTACCTTTTTTTCTTATTAAATTATATTTCTGACTTGGAGTCTCTCACTTGTTTTGCTTTCAAACCACGACAGTGAATAAGACTATGTGCTTATACCTAGAACCTTCACTAGTGTTCGCTGGATTTCAAATAGTACTTTAAAAAAAAATTAATCTCACTGAATTCTATTAACAAGTGCATAAGAGTCATTATTGCCCCATGTGAGACCAAACTG
Source organism: Sterrhoptilus dennistouni (assembly GCA_013397095.1). Classification (NCBI taxonomy): domain Eukaryota; kingdom Metazoa; phylum Chordata; class Aves; order Passeriformes; family Zosteropidae; genus Sterrhoptilus; species Sterrhoptilus dennistouni. The sequence continues at coordinate 371,612 of VWZU01013442.1, read as the reverse complement.
AAAATGAAACACTGAGAGTAACCCATGGTACCTATCCTGGTGGAAAAAGAGAAAAACCAGAATGGTTTATCTGGCATGTCTCCCTGTTTATAAAGACACCAACACACATTCAGCAGTTTTCCTGTAAAGTATTAGTGCAGTCAAACATAACCCCAGTGAGCAACTAACAAATCATTCTTAGGACTCTCTAGAGAACCAAAAATGCATCATCACATCACTTTAATTTTACTGAATTAGAAAGGTCAAAGCAAGGCTTAGTTGTAAAAAGTCAAGTTAACTAGACATCCTATGGCAATTCAGAACACCTGTTAATTCCCAAATCACACAAAACATTTTACATGGACTATATATGACCCTTTTCCTTCAGCATATCATGACAACACATTTTATCATGCATTCTTCTCAAAATGGCTTAAGGAAGCTTGTTTCACTTTCCTTCACAGTCTATTGTAAAGGTCCAGACTTACCTTAGAATGCTTCTCAAAGTGAGGCAAGGACCTGTTCTCAAACCCATCAGGAACACGGGACCCACTGATGGCCTGCTGCCCTACACAAGCAATCATCTGGGATATGTTAATGAAGGAGCCTGAAAAGACAGAAAGGAAAATAAAGCCCCTCACTCACAAACGAGGAATATACTGCTTCCCTGATGAGCTATCTTCACTTCCATGAAGGTCAATTATTTAGTCTTGTAACTGCTCAATAGTTCAGAACTGCAAGAGTTAGAGAAGTTTTTCTGTTACTCGTCCTGTTCATTTCCGCATTTATGCAAAGGATGGCACTTAAGTCTATGACACAGCCAACCATTTTTCCCTTTTTTTCCTTTGAGTTGTAGACATTCATGCCTTTATCTGGCTCCAGTCCTTTCATTATCCTGGCTTGTATTACGGATTGTGTTTTACACAGCCCATGATCCTAATTTACATATTTTGCTTCATGATTTCTTCAACAAACATAGTTAAACAATATTTCTCATAAAGGGTTCAGTGTCTACCAGGACTCCTAGAACAAATTAAGTCCCAGGGAATTAAGTTACTAACTCAGAAGTTTTATTTGCTGAATATGTTTGCAAACGATGCCTCCTGATCACCCCCACAAAAATTATACACTTAATATATTCTTCACCTTAGATTTCAGTATTTTAGAACAACATATGAGGCTTTCCACAATTTATTAGAGAGATAAAAAAGGCAAAAGCGATTTCTTCAAATTCTTAAAGGAAACGAATGAAAGCTCACACAAGAATTTGAGAGACCCTATAGCACCTTTCCAGGACCTGAAGAGAGGCTACAAGGAAGACAAAGAGGAGCTTTACACAAGGGCGTGTAGTGATAGAACAAGGAGAATGACTTTAAACTGTCAGAAGGCAGGTTTAGATTAGACATCAGGAAGAAACTCTTAATTATGAGGGTGGTGAGGCACTGGAACAGGTTTCTCAAGAGAAGCTGTGGATGCCCCATCCTGGTCTGGTAGAAGGTGTCCCAACCTATGGCAGGGGGGTTGGAACTAGACAATCTTTAAAGTCCCTTCCAAATAATTCCATGATTCTAGGAAATGTTAGTTCCAATTCTGAATGTATTATTTACAGTTGATTTTTCTATGTGATATAAATACTTGAAGTAGAAACACAACTGAAAATCTTTTACTGATTATTTGGTTCAAGTCCTAAGAACGTCCAAAGTTCCAACAAGATGTTTTGCAACTTGTACTAAAAATTAAGAATATCAGAACATCAACTTGATTGTAACTAACTGTACCCAACTTGTACTTACTGAGCCAGAGCTGTGACGTGAACTTGCTCAACTGACAGTATAAAACAAGCAATAAAGATGGAACAAGTAAGTCTCACATAAGTGAAGGAGTGACTAACCTATGTGCCAAGTTCAGCTGTCCCTACCTTTAGAGCCACAGAGAGCCATGATCAGGGGACTGTTGCTCTTGTCCAGTTCTCTGAGACAGGCACTGCCAGCATGATCTCTGATAACAGACAGTTCTTTAAGGATTAAGGCCTGAAATACAGTATTTCAGAGGTTCAGAATTTGCTAAAAAACACTTACACAAAAAGAACTCCATCACCTCCAGCAACACCTTCCATAGTCAAAGGGAATTCAAATTACAGTAAAGATACAGAAACCCAGCTGTTGCTTCAGGTAAAACAATTTTAAATTGCAGCTTGCCTAACTTGCAGTTTGCTGAAGAAAATGTGTTTGTTGGGATAAGACAGGGGTATCCAGGAACGTGACAATCTCTTACCAGCATCAAAAGCTTCAGCTCAGTTGAGCATTGCACTAAGCTCTAAGTCGCACTGTGCTACATGGAAGATAACCATGAAAATCTTGATCAATGTAATCAATTCCATTCCAATTACCTGTGCAATTCTATTCTCCTGTATCACCCCAATATACCCTGGAGGATTTCAGTTGTTCTGTGTTTAGCTAACATTTTTAGATGCATATGAACATCTTAAATCTATACAGACTCAGCTCAAGTTACATATCTAGGGACTGTATTTGCTTGTATTTTTAGGTTTCAGAAGACAACTTCAGACTTTGCACGGTATAAGAATATATTTGTAAAGCCTCAACTTCAAATGGATAGTGAATTAAATTAAAAATTTTACCTCTAGTGTCTCTTCTGCAGTACAACCAGGCTGCTGCTGTAGCTTGCCAGTGTTCAGAGCTTCAATATACTCATCACATTTCTTATAGCCAGCATTCAGCAGCTCATACTTAGCCTTTAGCAGGCCCTGCCCAGGGGTTACATCGCCAATTCCAATTGAAAAGCCACGATTAGCTATTATTAAAAAGAAAATAAATTATTTTGATAGTTCAATCTCATTTAGAGAAAACAAATTAAACCCAAGAAATATTACTGGGAACTTTTAATTTTGCCTCCCATCATGTAACCATCACAAGCACTTCATAACCACATTAAGCTGTTTCACTGTCTGCCAGCTTCAAAACAAGCTAATTTGTTTAAAAGCACATGCCATATTTGAAGCAAAAATCTTGCTTGCTCTCCATTTCTGCATTAAAGTACTATTTTACAAGGAAATGTACTTACAAAGATAGACTGGAGCAAGTCTTGCCAGACGTGACATGGCATCTGCAGCCTCCACCTGGCCCCAGTCTCTCAGCAAGATGTAGAAGATGTTGTTCTTGGATCCTGACCCCAGTGTTCCTTTGTCCATACTGCCACTCATTAGCTCACTGTTTTGAATTGTGACATCTAGAAATGAAAAGGCAAAAAGAATTCACTGGTTTTCTAAAACATTCACTAATCACTAGTAATCACTTACAGAGAGAATTTTTAAATAAAAGCTCTGTCCATGCTCAGTATTTTCAGTGTGAATTTAGGTATCATCTTCTTGAAGCACAAGTCACTGCTCTATCACTTATTATATTATATCATATCTAAACATGATACCAGGTTTTGAGACTTTTGAGAATTTGCAGAGAACTTTCTGAAGAGAATCTTCCCTGCATATTCTAACTCTTTTCAGTGTTTGACTTCTAATCCCTTGTCAGGAGACTAAATTTTCCCATTTGCCCTCTGTACAACCACTTCCCTAAGCTTTGCTTTCCTCTCTCACCTTCAAACACTAAGTTAGCATCATGACAAGCTGAGCATCATAGAGAAGACACTTTATTTTAAGAAAACATGTTTATCATGACTTCAGCTCTTGACAAAAACTGCACTATTTGATTTTTCATTTCAAGAACATTTATGTAAAGTACTTCTTCAATGCCTACAGTGAGCTCAATAATTCCTGATTTCTCTGAAAGCCAAAAAATGGCTTTAGAAGTGTCACTCACAAGAATCATTGTAACACAGGTCCTCCCCCTTGCCACAATACTGCTTGCCCTTTGTTCGAAGGTTGGCTTTTACAGGACAATCATCACTGGGTTTGAGGATGAGGCTGAAAACCTGTTTTCCTGTCCACAGTGTTACAGGCTGAGAGAAACAGAAGAAGAAGAATAAAGATTACAAGTTTATCCTACAGCTACAGAAAAACAGCAAGCAATAATTTAATTGTAAAATTGCTTTATATACAGATCATGTCTACAGAGAATCATACTTCTAGAAATGCATTGTAGCATTTCTTTGAAAAATATTAGCCACTTTCATAGAGTTAAATCCCCTGAGTGCTGAATCCTTTACAACAGGGTATGGGCAGACACTCAGAGAAATGTGCTCTATTGTTCCCTTTTACTGTCATGTTCCCTTTACTGACTGAAAAGGGAAAAAACCTCAAAGATGCTGCTGTCATTTAATTCCTCAGAGGTTGCAACATTCATAATTACTTCTTTATAAAGTAGCTTTGATTTAAAATTTCAGGAGTTTTAAGATTCATGTAACATCACCGCAGGTTAAGAACACACAAGAGATGAAGTCTTAGTAACATGAAAAAAATAGTTTGACACACCTTTAGAATTGCTGGGGGTGGAAGACGAACTTTGATCTTTTCATCCTTGCCAACCAGGATAGAAGCAATGATTTGACAGGCTTTGGCTCGATCAAAAAAGGTATCTTTCAATGTAAGAAGATAGGCACCTGGAATGGAAAAATGTATTGTGACTAAATTTAGATTCAATTTAAATGTTATTGCATACTCAGTGTCAATTATTTCATTCTAATACTAATCAGCTACTTACTAAGGAAAACAATAGTTTAGACAGCTTTAGTTGTAAATCCTTTCCAGATTTTTTTTTTAATTGATCCACACTAAATGTCTAAAAATTAGGAACAGTCTATTTCTATAAGCTACTCTCTTGCTCTCAGACTATCTCATAAGTGAAATAAGGCCCTGGCATTTATTGTTGTACACTTTCTTCCTTATGTCTTTTGACCATTTCCCAAAAAATTAAAGACATTGAAGGTACATGCGGTAGGTTAAAGCCAATGTTTACTGAGTGAATTTAACTCCTCCACCAAATCAGACAGTTTACATTGTCTACTGAATGCAGACAAAGATCTCAAACAGTCATTTGCAGAAAAACACAGCAAAATACACTCAAAAGTAGTAATAACTGCAGCTACAAAAGTAGACACCATCAGAAATTACTCTGAGAGCACCATATTATTTCAGGAAAACAAGGGCCTTATTTAATAATGTCACTTTGACTTGTGAAAGGAGAAAGTTTTTAATTAGTATAGAAAAATTCTGAAAAAGGGAAGTGATTCTGAAGGAACAACTGTTGGATCACACAGCTCTGAAAGAAGCTCATACACACCTGTCAGGAAATCTTGAATAGCAGCAATAAGAGGTTCTCCATTTCTTGGTGTTACCAAGTTTGCCTTAGTCTGTGTGACACAAAAAGATATGCATTTGAAGACACTGATATTCCATCTGCTATTCAAAATGGAACCTACCATTTAAGACATTTATTTTATGGTGAAATGGTCAAAGCTGTGTATTCTAAATCGAACTACAGCTTTTGTCAAAAAGATAGAAAATATAAGCCAGAAGTTTCTGTTCACTTCTGTCCATGCACATCTATTGACAGCTAAGGTATAGTCTGAGAAAAGTTACTGGACATTACATATTCAGTTTCCAAAGCCGAAGTGGCAAACAACTTGATGTGTTTTGGTAGCTCAGGGAAGGGAAGACAAACTAGCTTTGAGAACAGGGGACAGGACAAGAGATGTTACCTCCACTACAGTGATCTACTGCAATACTGCAAGGTGTGTGGTCCCTTCTGAGAGGGAACAATCACGATCTAGCCACCTCCAGCCCCATGATCTTACGTTTTACTCAGACTACCGCTCCAGTTAATCACCCCCACCTATGGAGCAGTTTTGTCTGAACCTATTCCCACACAGACCTGAATCACACACTGGGGGTGTTGTTTTTAAGCTCAAAAGTCAATTCAGTGAGCTCCTACAGGCTGCAGCCAACAATTGTATGGGTACATCTGAAGTAAGAGTGGCATTCAGTAACCCTAAAGGAGCAACGGACTGGTAAACCCTCAGCTTGGTGCTACTGAGTCACACCACAGATCAAAGCCTGCAACCGTCAGATCCCTATTTATCGACCCTCCCTTCTCCCTTTTTAACCTTGCCCTATGAGCCTACTTTCTCCTGCCTTCTCTGGGAAGCTTCCTTCTCCCTTACAATCCCAGTACACGCCTCATTCTAGATGGTCCATCCATTTGCAATTCCCAGGCTGTCAGATCAGAAGCCAGTGATAGATCTGCTGGTAACAGAGCCATTATAGCCTGGCACCAATCTCTAAGGACAGTCAGGCAGAAACATACTGATGACATCTACTTACACTGCATTTCCCCCAGATGTTAAATCTAAGGTTATTAGACTATCAGGGTGTAACAATCCTGATTTATTCTCAAGTCCTTTTCGCAGTTTTCAGGCAGCTTCTAAGTTGTATATTATCCACACCCAGCAATATCAATAGTATTTCAGATTTCACATGCAAGTTAAATATTAAAGGTCTCAGCCCATCTGTCACCAGCAAAATCCCAACATGAGCATTTTATCTACCCACCCCCATCAAAACAAGTGCTTCTGCTTTTGCTTCTTCTGTCTGAGGAAGGTGAAGGTTCATCTCATCTCCATCGAAGTCTGCATTGTAGGGTGTACAGACACATTCATTGAACCTGAATGTCCTATGAGGTTTTACTCTAGCCTGGAAAACAAACAAACAAACAAAAAGATGCACACATAGTCAAGCATGGCTAAAAAAAGCAATGCCCGAGCGCTTCCTTGAAGACTTTCTCTTTATATTACAAAAATGAGTCAAAATTCCTGATTATAGGATTTAACTCAACCAGGAACATTATATTATAGAAATGTAGCCAATAATTTTCATTATGAAAAATTTATAAAAAGCACAGAAGACAATGTGCTTTGCAGAGATCATATCAACTCCACAAAAATGAAATGCTCACACAAGGAGAGAGAGTGAGGTTGATTGTGACTCATGGCAGAAGTGTGCACACAGCATCCTGCCTGGGTACACATCAATCCCCATGTACAGGCACAACTCCACTGCATCCATCCTTGCTCAGCAGGACCTGTTTATTAGGCACCATAAAGTGCCTAATATTGCAGGCTGCACTGCCTGTGGCAGCCAGGGAGCACTCACAATGTGAGCCATGATGCTCAGCTTGTGCAGAGAGGGCTGCCTGTTGAACAGGACGATGTCACCGTCTATCAGATGTCGCTCCACAATGTCACCAAACTTCAGCTCCTGGGCCATCTTCTCTCGGTTCCCGTATTTCAAAAATCTTCAGAGGAAGAGATAATAATGCAGTCAGAAGATACATAGACAGTAGAGAGAAAGAAAACTAAAAATGAATTCTGTGTTTATAATGCAAATTTTTCAATTAAATGCTGGAGTATTTGTATTACAATAACTAGAAGACAAAACTGAACATCAGTTGCTGCTATTTTAAGCAATGAATGTATTTTGACATTAGTCAACAAAGCTACACTGATTAGAACATTAGGTAAGAAAAGGGTCCAATTTTAAATACACAAAGTTTATTTCAATAGTATCAGAGAAGAGAATGTTTCACTCATGTATTACCCCTTCTTTCTACCCATAAACTGACTGCAGATTAGCTTTCACATGAAAGCAGCCAGTACAACTTGCCCAAAACCACCTGTTTTCACTTGTGTCTGTACTGCTCCCTCTATTTCCACTAAGAAAGACTCAGTCATAAAAGAATATCTATCCAATTGTAGTTCAACATCATTAGTATGTGCATTTTAGTTTAAATTCAAGAGACTATCTAAAAAATTGTACACTAAACCTGAGAACATAAAGACAATTTTTTTTCTACTGCCTTTTACGAAAGATTCTAAAAATAAATTTTAATCCCTACAGATAGAACTGCCTTCACATAGCAACAAAAACAAGCTGATGGGGAGAAATAATAAATTAATCATTACAGATAAGCACAATACCTTTTCATCTGGGTGTGCCTTTGCTGTATGAAGTTTGCTCCAGGATGAACATCAGGACCATTACAGACAAGTTTCCTCATAAAATTAATATTTGCTTTGTTCACCTGTTGCATAAAGACTTCAATCAGAAACAAACAGACCATGTTTCAGGATCTTGTTTTTACTGATGGCTTTTGTGTTCTCAAATTTTAGGCTCAACTGACAATTCCCCTACACAGCCTCCAGCCTGCTGAGGGGAATTTGCAGGAAGGAATAGAAGAGGAAAACATCAGCCTGTCTTTGAGCAGAATATCAGAGGGAAATTAAATTCAAAATCTGGGAGGGAAACTTAGACATAAAAATACCCAACCACTCCTTCATACAAATCTATGAATGAGTTGAAAAAATATGAAGCAAACCTCTTAGTTCTAGAGATGTTATGCCTTACACCACAGCTTGTCAGCACTTGCCTATATCCAATACTACAGATCTTTATTTGTCAGCAGCAACAGAACTGGCAAAGCATCACTGAATGGCATTTCAAACATAATGCAATATATTTACTCCCTTTTAGAGTGAGTAAAGAAACAACACTGTTTCTTACTTACTGTGTTTTTTTGGCTTGGAGGAAAAAAAAAGGAATAGAAAAGGTTTTTGAGTCCTACACTACCTACCTTTTCAGGAAAGGTCAATATTTTAGCAACATGAATAGGCACTGCCACTTCATCTATCCTTAAGTTAGGGTCAGGTGAAATGACTGTTCTGCCAGAAAAATCCACTCTCTTTCCAGACAGATTGCAGGTAAACCGACCTAACAAAACAAAACAGTTAAAACGCTTTAAATAAAAATAGTTTTCAAAATGCTATGTGTTAAGACAGCACATTAGAACATCTTTTGAGGTACAGCACTGAAGTGCAACACAACAGTAGCAGAGACACTTGGCAATAGCAAACATTTGTGATTCAATTACAAAACAATAATTAAAAGCAATTTTTTTAGACAAACCTTGCTTTCCCTTAAGTCTCTGAACAAAACCTCTGGTCCATTTTTTAGGTGCCATGTTGAGAGGTATTCCAGAGAGCTCGCTATTAATGTACAGGGCACACTGCAGCTGAAGAAAATCCCAGTCTTCCATAATCATCTGTGTTTTGGCTCCTGATATCCTGTGCTAAACAGAAAAGCAATCCAATTCAGAAAATAAACATAACAACACATATTAATCCAGTCAAGAATTTTTCTGTTATGAGTACAACCTTTCCTATGCAAATAACATCAGGAAACTTCCATTGATTGGAATGAAAAAGGAAAAATAACTTTGTAACAGGGTGAATATTGCCATAACATAAGGCTCACCACAAGCGAACCCAGCCAAAAAAAATCTTTTGACTAATATGGGCTTTGACCAAATGCTCATAAAATTTGTTTAAATTACATTTTTTCCAACCCACTTAAGCTAATATTATTTAACAGGAAAATCAATAGTTAATAATTTTTCAATCATGGAAGAGTTAGTACTCTATTCATTTTGTCTGCTTGACAGAGGAACAGTTTTGAAAAGTGCAAAAAGTATTATTCTGGTTGAAGTGCTCTTCTAAATCAATGATAAAATGTCCAATCTTCTTTTAGTCTCAATTTGATGACTATGCTAAGTGAAACCTGATTTCTCAGGACCAGATGGTAGAATAAATAAAGCACAAAGATGTAAAAAAAGAGGAAGGTCTACAAAAAAAAAAAAAAAGTCAAACCAACACAAATCAATAGGTGTAATACTTTCATCGTAAGCGACTACTCAAAAAGTGAGACTGTTATGGGAGAGGAGAAAACAAAGAAAAAACATAAGAAAAAGAGCTGAAATGAAAAATCCTTTCCCATAAGAATCCCAGAAGACCTTCAGCAGGTCCTACACTGCAAGCTGCCAGTCAAGCCAGATCCATCTGAAGTGAGCTTCTCCTATTTTTCAGTAAAAAGCCCCATGACACAGAAATGCAGGACCAAACTGAAAGCACTAAACCCACTTGCTACATTCAATTCCACACAAATCCTTCTGAAGGCAACAGTCTCAGAGCACCAAGGCCCACTCACCTTTTTTATCACATCATTGAGGAAAATGATCTCTGTCAGTTTCATTGTCAAATCGTCCTCATTGGTGCCAGACTTTAAATCGCTCACGACAGAGGGTCTGATACACAGCGGAGGCACCAGGAGTCGTGTCAGGATCAAATCTGAAGGTTTACCTGCTTGTGGGTTCATTAGAAGTAGAGGGATGTCTTCCACTGGGATTCTTTTAAAGAGGTTCAATACTACCAAAGGATTCAAGTTTTCCTACAAAATCCATGGGGAAAATGGGGAGAAGAAGCCGTCATTCCAAGTTTCAATGCTTTCCTCCTCCCCTTATTTTACTCATGTTCAGAAATTGCCTTTTTCAAAGGCAAACAGAGAACTATTCATGCAAACAAAATTATGTTTTGGTCTATTTATTCTGAGCCAATGTTTTTAGCATCTCAGATGTTAACTTGCTATATACCCCTTCCTTCCATTTTTTCCTGGTATATACGTGTTTACTTCTTATTGTGCTGCTCTCTTGTCTCAAGAACTAATGAAGAGTATTTAATCATTAATAGACAAAGCAATTCAATTAACATCCTACAACAAACTTACAGTACATAGTATTCATTTTATTTGTAAAAGATCACAACATGATCACAGTACCTCCTAGATATTTTTCAAAACTTAATTTCTCTTGTCTTAGTACAGCTACTGCTGTATTCACTCCTTTTGCCATCCAGGTATGTACCTGGAAATCTTTCCAGCTTGCAAAGAGCAGAAGGAAACAAAACTGCATACAATGAAAAGCTAATGAAACACAAAGATAGCAAATTAAGCCTCTTCTGTCCTCAAAATTAAGAACTTCTGAAGAAAAAAATGTGTGAATTGGAATTAATACTGGAGCTGCAGTGAATCTATATATACATGCAAACTTCATATGGATCTGTGTTTCTTCTTCCTTGTCTGATTTATAGAAGCATAAACCAACAACATCCCTGTCTTTACGGGCACACAATGGTGTATCAGAAGATGCTAATATACTAAATTTCTCATTTTATCAAATTTAACATTATTATTATAACATTATTGCTTACAAATATTCTTCACATATCTTTTGATAGACAAAATTCTTGGATCACCACAAGACTTTAGCCGATACATTGCAAACCTTTAAGGAGCTTTATTTCATGCACAAAAACTAGCAAAAAAATAGGTTATAATAAAATTCACCTGAGCTCTTCCCAGCAGGGGTTCTACTTCTTTGTTATATTCAATGGCAGTTTCAAAGGACTGGAGAAAAGTAGATACTACTGGATCTACGACTTTCTTATTTGTCTTGTATTTTTCATGTATTATTTTCAACAAACCACACTTTTTCACAGTTCCTACAAGGAATTAAATATGGATTATCTTGAGATTTTATTTCAAAATAATAAAAAAAAACAAAACAAAACACCACCAGTTCCAAGACAAGCTAAACCTCCAGTGAACACAAAAATAAAATAAAATTTTATCAGCTTTATTAACCAGTTTCCTAAACTCACAGAACAGAAAAAGGACAATCAAGTTATACCTTTCTTTATGGATGGCTTGGTGTATCTACATGATGGTGCAGCCTCTGAGGCTGAAAGTAAGTGGTTTAGCCCATTCCAATTCAGCTTCACCTCATTCACAGCAGGTATTTCTAAAGTGGAAGTTCCCACACTAAAAACAGGACTAGGAAGTGCCATTTATGTATCATACAGGTATAATTACTTCAGTATCCTCCAAAGTAATTTTGGAAGTGAATTATCAGAAAAATCTGATAAATATTTTCATGTCATGCATGTAACATTATTCATGAAATTTCCACAGACTAGTCCAAATGCTCAATTTTTTTTAAATGAAGTATTCTGACCCATCATGTAATTTTTCTAAATGCCTACTCATGTTCCCTATGTGTAGATGGGGCACTTATGATAAAGCAGATCTCCTTTCATTGAGTTGTTAAACATTTCAACAAAGAACCCAAAATTTTCATGAGTTAGAAGTTTTAAGTTATGGATTAACTGCAAGTATTAGAGATTCATAAAACAGCAGTAACATGTGATCAGTGTAGATGAAAAAAGAATGAGAAATATTTTGAAAAACAGATACAAACTCTTACAAAAATACTCTGCCCTGAAGAAAGAATAATCTTAAGACGGATGATTTAATACAATGATGAAAAATTATGCTCACTCAAAATTACAAATGCTATCAATGCTTTTATGTGAACGCATTGATCACTGCCAATAGCTCCCAATATTTATTAAAAACACGTTTAAAGGGGTATTTTGTCATTATTCAAGTATCAAATATTGGTTACTACCATAAACATGAAGTAATGCAAGCAGCTATGAAAATGTCTATATCCACACAAATGAGATGGGAACAAGCATGTATCTGGCCCTAAAAATGCAATTACCTGTTTCTTAACGAAGGCCAGAGCACCCATCAGCTGTGCAATGAACAGGCATATTCAAGATCTGGATCCTATCACAGCCATGGAGATGAAAACCACCAGAACAGAGAACTTCCCCAACTGCTCCTGTCAATACTCACCGTTAAAGGCCCCACAGTAAGGACAAGTGTTTTTCTTCCGGCACTTCTCTGACACTTTCTTTTTCAGCCCTCTCTTCTGAAGATACGTAAGGCCAGGTCGTTTTAGGTAATCTAAGAACTGCTTTTTCTCTTCCACTGACAGCATGATGCGGCAACAGGTTTTGCAGATCATCTGAAATGTAAACATATATAAACACAGGTGTTTGAGAGACACATACAGAGACGTAACCTCTTAAACTACAGCTTAAGTTCTTCAACACAGTGCATTTTTTTTGAACTTTTGAGGTTCTACTCTCTTGACTGAAAGACCAAGTCACATATTGGAATACACATTAAAAAGCATATGAGAAAAAAATACAGTCGATGAAACAAATCTTTAGCTAAGTTCTGCAGGGCCTTAAAAATTCATATAATGCAAACAGAGCTTTGATTTACTGGGATGTTCTAAAAGGCAAATTATCCTGCATATATTTAATTCAAACTGCAGAAAAATAACAGATTACATAGAACATCACTTTAAATACACATATTTTACAAAAGAAAATGTACATAGAGATAAATTATTAATGCAACTCTACTTTGGCCTTCTCAAGTACTTTTAAGCATCATCTTTCCTGAAAATTTCCTTTTTTAGACTAGAAAGTGACAACAAATCATGCTCATGTTTACCTGTAAGATGCCTATGACAGCTTTGAAGTAGCCCACGTGAAAACATGGTAGTTCTAGGTCAATGTATCCATAGTGCCCTAAACAATCAGCCAGACTTTTCCCACAGGTTTCACAGGGACGGTCTTTTTCGCTGGTTCCCTTTGGGAGAAAGAGAACACACATAAAGAGGAAAAAAAGCTAGCTGTAATTGATGGCATAGATACAAAATACAACAGTTCATAAGCTAGTCAGGAATTATAGTAGCAGAGCCACTCCTTTCCCCCAGCATCAGAAGCATGTCAATAGCATTACAGTCACTCTGATCCTTAAGATAAATGGCTTTTATACACAGCCCCTGCTGACACCAATGACCTGGACTCACACAGCTCTTGCAACTGATCTACAGCCCATTAATCTACATTGTGGCATTTTGGTGACACGTCTCTGCCTGTCCCAGCAGTTCGGCAGAAAAGAAACTTACTTCCCGCCTCAAGAGAATACATTCCTGCCCTCCAAAAGCATGAAAAAAGTAGCTGGCACTGCAGCTAAAAGTCTATAGAATTCAGGTAAAGACTCATTTGAATTTACCTCGGACAAACAGTACATTTCAGTGACCCCAATTTTTTTTAACCACTTCAGCAATTCCCCAGAGAGAGTTTGGAAAGCAAAACAAAGGTTCTCACCATGCGATGGTCCAGCACTCCATACTGCAGTGGAGAGTGATGGTTGTCCTGACTATACAAATTTTTGCTGACTACTTGAATGTGAGCTTGCTGACGCATCTCTTCTGGAGATTTCATGCCAAAACAGATGTGGCTTCTAGGAGAGGAAATTTCAGACACATATATAGGCAAAACCACTTATAATGACCAGCATACCTACATGCAATATCACAGAACCATAGAACCAATTAGGTTGGAAAAAAGCATGAAAATCACTGAATCCAACCTACGAGCAAACACCACCTTGTCAATTAGACCATGGCATTGAGTGCCACATCCAGCCTTTCCTTAAACACCTCCGGGGATGGTGACACCACCACCTCCCTGTGGAGCCCATTCAATGTCTAACCAACCTTTCTGTGAAGAATTTCTCCCTGATGTACAATCTAAACCTTCCCTAGTGCAACTTAAGGCTGTGCCCTCTCCGCCTGTCACTGGTTGCCTGGGAGAAGAAACCAATTCCCAGCTGGCAACACCCTTTTTCCAGGTGGTTTTAGAGAGTGATAAGGTCTTCTCTGAACCTCCTTCTCTCCAAGCTGAACACCCCAGCTCCCTCAGACGGACCCCCTTAGGGATTGTGTTCTAAACCCTCCACCAGCCTCATTCCCCTTCTCAGGACCCCAAACTACTCCAAAACAATGCTAAAGTGGCTGGGTTGAGTCACAACATTCCTGAAACAGGTTCTTTTCAGATAACTATAAAAAATAAAACTGCTTTACGGTGAGTTGGTGGTTTTTATCTGAGGGATTTATGGACCTTCCTAAGCATCCCTACAGACAGACACAGGCACAGCCACCCATGTGGGAGAACCCAGGCTGTGCCAGCTCTCCTGGAAGCGGAGCAGCCCTGCAATGAGCTGCCCACCACGGCCGTGCATGCCAACACTCCCCCAGCTCCAGCGTTTCTTCCCCCCGCAATTCTGCTGCTCCCCTCCTCAGCCNTGCGGTAAAGGAACCTGCACAGCCGAGCCGGGGGTGTCTGTGCTGAGAGAGCCGGTACCGCCGCTCCGGGGTGTCTGTACTCAGAGAGCCGGTACCGTCGCTCAGGGATGTCTGTGCTCAGAGAGCCGACACCGCCTCTCTGGGATGTCTGTGCTGAGGGAACCGACAACGCTGCTCAGGGGTGTCTGTGCTCAGAGAACCGGCACTGCTTCTCCGGGGGTGTCTGTGCTGAGGGAACCGGCACCGCCGCCCCAGGGCCCCGTGCCCGTGCGCCGTCAGCGCACAGCAAAGAAATCACTTCTTATGTTTTAGGCGGAACTTCCTGAGCAGCGCCTGCCCATCGCCCCTTGGCCTTTTACCCGGCCCGGCTCCGCTCCCCGACACCCCCGCCCTGTCAGTGCACATGAATGAGATTCCCCTCGCGGTCGTCTCTTTTCCAGAAGAAGCCAAACTCCCTCAGCCAGGGCTGCGCCGCCCTGTTCAGTCTGTGGCTCTGCGTGTCCCACGGCAGCCCCGGGTCACCAGCGGCGGGACCCCCAGGGCACACGGCGGAGCCAACCCCGCGGCAGGCCCGGCACACGGCGGGGCTGGGCTCGGCTGAGGGCAGC
>VWZU01013442.1:246914-355803 GCA_013397095.1 Sterrhoptilus dennistouni | reverse complement strand
GGGCTGCGGGGTGCGGGGTGAGGCCGCGCCGTGTGTGAGGCCGCGCCGTGTCCGTGCTCGGTCAGGGCAGCCCCGGTCTCTGGTAGTGCGGCACCGCCAGTGTGCTGCTGCTCCGGGGGTTACAGCCGCGTTTGTCGCGGCTGCTCCTGTCTGGAAGCCTTGTGGAAATAGTGGCGTGCTGGGTGTTCAGAGAAAATCCCACATTGCGTTAGGGAGAGCGTGGCCGGCAGCTCGAGGGGGCTGACCTGCTCTTTTTCTCAGCCCTGGTGAGGCTGTGAGATGTCTAGCTGTGGGTTCCTCAGTCCAGGACAGACATGGAGCTCCTGGTGCGGTTCCAGTGAGTTTCAGCGGGAGACTGGAGCATTTCTCTTATGAGGAAAGGCTGAGAGAGCTGAACGTCTTCAGCTCAGGAAGAGACGACAGAAAGGCGACCTTATCAGTGTCCGTCAGCATTTGAAGGAAGGTATCAGAGGATGGAGCCAGGTGCTGCTTACTGGTGCCAGCCAGGCAATAGTACTCGAGGCAAGGGCAGAAACTGATGCACGGGAAATTCCACCTGAACATCAGGAAGAGTTTCTTCACTGTTCCAGTACATGGTCTCTCACTCTCTTCTGTATCCTCACTTCTCTTTCATCCTGCCCTTTACCCCATCCCACTGCTGTGCCCTTACTCTTTGGTCAGGTACTAACACACCAAATACCATGCCAAGAGTGTAATTTACTAAAAAAACTTGGTAAGCTTTTGTGGACCCGCTGATCTGTTTTTCCTTTCAGCCAGGAGCATCCAGGAATCTTGGGTGCTCCCTTGTCCTTAGGGGTGGGAAGCCCTGGAGGTGGTGGGTAACATTTGGACTTGGAAGGAAACTTCTGTGGCATTGTTACAGTACTTGGGATTGAGATCCAGGTCTTTTACTAAAAGCTGCTTCAGCTTTTCATGGTAGTGAAGATGTGTGTGTTGTTGTGGTGTTTGGAAACTAGGAATGAGTTTGTCAGTTTCTCCCTGTGTTACCTAAAGGTGTTTTCTGTAGCCCAAGATCAGCCCGTTTAGGTTACTATCTCACTGTCAGTATCTGAGGCTCCTGACTGTTACCGTGCACAATTTATACATGGATCAAGTTTCTGTTGCATTTGTAGCTATTGTTTTGTTTTATTTAATGTTTTCTCTTGTAGAATGACACGGTGACCATCAGAACCAGGAAGTTCATGACCAACAGACTTCTGCAGCGCAAGCAGATGGTAAAAGACCAGAGAAAATTGCCTTTATTTGATGGTTCTGAGCTGGAAGAAGGTTTAGCCACTCTAAATATGGGGCCCTTAAAATCTCCAAGGTTCCTAAATTAAGACTTGTAAGAATGTATGGGTTTAAATGTGTTGATGTATGCTCAAGGTAAATCTTGATGGGGAAGTTATTTATACCAGCTTGGTATAAATATATATAAATACATAGAAAAGTGTGTGTGTGTATGTATTTTTATATATATATATTTATACATATATATAAAATACAAATACAATATACTAGCTTGGATGTTGGGGAAAATTTCTGCACCAAAAGGATTATTAAGCGTTGGAATAGGTTGCCCTGGGAAGTGGTTAGGTGCCCAGGGAGGTTCCATCCTCCCTGGAAGCACTTGAGGACGTGGCTTAGTGCCATTAGAACACTTGACAGGATTGGATGTACTGTTGGATTTAATGATTTTAAAAGTAGTTTTGAGCCTAAATGACTCATGAAGCAAGAAACTGTGTAATGCTTTTGTATCAAATGATAGTTTCTTCTGCTAAAGTGGGTTACTTTAAGAATTGAGCTCATGGTGGGATATTGATCTTTTGTCTACTTGTTAAAATTCTTTCGTAGGTGATTGATGTTCTTCATCCCGGGAAGGCCACAGTCCCCAAAACAGAAATCAGGGAAAAGCTGGCAAAAATGTACAAGACAACCCCTGATGTAATTTTCGTCTTTGGCTTCAGAACTCACTTTGGTGGTGGCAAAACAACAGGTTTTGGCATGATCTATGATTCCCTGGACTATGCAAAGAAAAACGAACCAAAGCACAGGCTTGCCAGGGTAGGTTGTTCCCTGGTATCTCAAAAGCAGGATAGGGTGGAAGTGTTCTGTTACTCAGGGTTTGTGTGTGTAAAGTTTGTGAAAATACAGTTGTATGAGAGCTCCTAAGATAGCACATGTTAATTTGTGTATTTGCAAAACAGGCTAAGTGTGTTTTTATTCTGTGTTACAAGGGAATTGGGAAGGCAAAAACTGAAAATACCAGAGATGTTTAGCCATAACTTTTAACAAAACACTAATAGAGGTCTAGAATAAGCATAAGAAATGGGTGATCCATGTGCTACTTCAATGTTTGTGTTCTGTGTTGAGTCTTTCATTAGTTAATGATCTTGCTATTTAATTAATATTTCAAATTTAAACTGTATTTGAACATTTCAGAAATCATAAAACTTAAAATCAAGAGTTGTTAGTAGAGAAACAACATTAAAGGCATCTTTACCTGTTTTTGATAGCACGGCTTGTATGAAAAGAAAAAGACTTCCAGGAAACAGCGAAAAGAGCGTAAGAACAGAATGAAGAAAGTCAGGGGCACAGCCAAGGCAAATGTTGGTGCTGGCAAGAAGGTAGGATGAGAATATCTTTTAAGCTAAGAGTGAGCATATGGCTTTGAAATGTTGATTAGGAATTCTTCAACAGAATAACATTGTTTTTCTTCCATTTTTTCACCTGTTCTACTGGATAACAGAAGGTAAACCTTGTGTTGTATAGCTTGTCATCATCTCAGTAGCTTAGTTTTGCTCCTCACTGCTGCCAAGCCTAGCTGATATGACATGAAACAACGCTTCCTAAATTACTGTTCCTCCTATATGTCACTTGAGCTCGAGTTAAACTTCATAAATCTAACAGTATTGCTCTAATCACATAACTCAGTCTCGCAATACACGCATTAGATAATCCTAATGCTTGTTACTCAGGCTGCTTAAACTCCTAATGCTCACTCCACCAAGTTATTGTTGGTATGGTGTTACCTACCCAGGTAAGTTTGTTAAGAATGTGTGGTGTAGGCAGTGAGGACAGTGTGTAAATAGAAACAAGGTAGAATGCCTTGGGGTTTGAGGGACTGATGCCCAAGGTAGAGGAGTCTCTGGTGAGACTAGACTGGTGCAGCCCTCTTGGGCTGTGCTTAGGACCTGATAGAAGCAGGTTGGAGGGAGATAGATTTCCTCTATCATGAAACAGGACCAAAGCTGAAGAATAGGTTGGGTGGGAAGCTAGTCACTTTTCTTCACAGTGTTCAGTCTTCTGGTAAATATTGAATAAGCTGTGCAGGCAAGTGGGGTTTTTTTTCAGATGTTTTAGCAAGGGGTGAGAGGGTAATGGGTTTTGATGCTTAGTTCTGTAGCTGTGAAAATATCTTGATATCTTGAACTTTAGTAATCTTCACTTTTGCTTTTTTCCTACTTTCTTGGGACTCTCCATCAGAAATGAAGTATCTGCAGGTACTGGAAATGAGCATGGATTTGGTGCCTGAATTATACATCACTGAAATGTGTCTATCCCTTTTTGAAGCACTGTACTGCCTTGTATGCATGTTTGATTTACACTTAGATCTGTCCATGTGAGGGTTCACTTAATTACATAATGAATTTTATTCGTGTGACTTTGAAGTAAAATTTGTCTAGTAGCAAAACAGACTTCTTGAAACCAACAAATCAACTTTAAAATAATTGCCAGTGAGAAGAAATCAGAGAAACCCAGTGTTGTTGACTTGAGGCATTGGTTCAGTCACCACAGGATCTGATTCAAAGTAGTACAGTGCAATTGCATGTGTGACCTGACCATTGTGTGAAAGTAGTGGTGTACATAAAAGCTAAGTCACATCACCCTTGGTGCATTTGAGATTGTGCTTGGAAATGGCACCATTGTCAGCATTAAACTGTATTCCAAGTTAAGACACAAATTACAGTGGAATTGGAAATCTTAATGAAATTAGATGTTGTAGTTAGCATGGAAGTGAAGGTCTTGTTATCCCTGCATGGAAAGGAACCAGTGTTACTGACAGTTACTAGATCAGGAAACTACTTTACTAGAAAACATTAGGAGCTTTCTTCCCTTGTGCTTTAAAGCTGTAAAATCACAAAGTCCTACAATGGTTTATGGCACAAAATTAGCATTTGGTATAGTAATAACACCCAATGTGCACACTTCTGTCAGTGGTAAAGAAGTCTTGTGTTGCACCAATCCTGGTGGTATGGAGGAAACTTCTCCCTTTTAAGACTTTTGCACCTGAAAGTAGCTGTTGAGGTGTGTTAATGAAAAGTGATCAAATTACTCACTTCAATTATTAATGGCTTCCAGTTCATAGAAGCACTCTTAAAACATACCAGCAGTTCAGAAATTGAAGTCAAGGATGAAGCCCTGTGGTAATTATGTAGGAAATGTGACTTCTCTATCTAGTGCTTATCAAACTAAATGTGCATTCTTAGTACTAGGTGAACTGTGTTTTTGATTAGAGGTATTTTGATGTCTTTTAAAATGGTCTTTCAGTCAATAAGTATGTATGGGTTAGATGTGACTTGTTTACCAGATTTGTTAATCTTTGTGTTGTCACTTAAGGTAGATTATTCTGTGCACTCCCTGAACAACTTACTTGAGAAGAATTCTGTGCTGCATTATATAAAAACATTTGTGAAATACACTAAGCTTTGTCTTCAGAAATGCGAGTTCAAAGATGATGTGGTATGGTTCATCATCCTTATCACAGCTGTGTGGAGGAATTTTTAGTAGGAACCCTGGAATACATTTTTGAGTCCACCTACACAATCTGTGAGAATTATTTTATCTCGTAAATGTGTCAGTACTTGATTCTGAGAAACATTCAGGCAAGTGTAAATAGTTCTAAAAGTTCATGATACAGTAATGAAAAACTCAAACATAATTATGCTGATGTCTTGTTTTCTTTGATGCTTCCTTTCACTTCTCCTTTAGAATTCCTGTTCTGTTTTCCCTGCAGTTTCAAGAGAAGTATTTAAAAATATTTTGTGTTACTTAATGTATTCTGTGGCTCTAGAGTTGCTGAGCTTGCTAAAATTTGCAGCAAGTATATGTGCATGTGCCTCACCTGGTCTTTGCATTCAAAATAGCAATACTGAAATGCAAAAAATCCCACCCCACCCTCCCTTTTAATGTCACAGCTGTAGCTGTGACAGCCTTTGACAGGTGAGGCTGTCAAACAGAAAGGTAGATGGATAAGCACTTTTTAGCCATTGTAACTTCTGGGTATAATTGAACAGGCAGTTATATTCTGAGCATTAGTTAAACTCTAAATAGCTGTTGAGTTTAAGGGAGTAAGTGAAATCTAAGTCTTCAGTCTCTGTAGTAATCAAAACTTTGAGGGTTTCCTGTCACATTTCAATGTGATTAATTGAAAAAAGCATGTTGTGAGTATCAGTAAAAACCCTCAAAGCTCAATTTTCTACAGTAGTAGAATTTAGATAAAATTCTTACTAATTGATGCTTTCTCTTTTTCAGTAAATGAACATTCTTCGGGTGGAGAATGGATTACAGGTGAGCCTTCAGAATGCTCTGTAAGGGCAGGAATTCAGCAGTGGTGTCATTCTGTTAACAAGTCTGAGGCTGATTTGTACAGACTGATACTTGTGCAGACATAGAACCCAGTGCAAGGGTTTAAGAATATTTATAAATCACTTTTGCACTTATTACTGTAGCTTATGTGACTTTGATTTGCATGAAATACCTGATTAGTATAAAGACTAAAATAATGCATCAGGTACTTCAGATTTACTGTTACTGAAGTTGTTGATTGTTTAGTCTTGATGTAAACAAGGCTTACATTTTTCATTTGTAGGTATGCTGAAGAGAGGATAGATGTTGGTGTTTTATTGTCTAAAATAGATTAAAGTAGGATGATACCTATTTTTGGAACAGATATATGTTGTTTTCTTACAGCTACTTATTTCAAGTAAAATACAAACAGGATACTTTTAAGACAACTCAGACTACATTTTTATATCTTTGCTGGAAAAACATAAGTGCTGTGGTCAATAACTGCTCCAGAAAAAACTCTGATTTTATTACAGATCGTCTGAGTGACTCAGTTGGAAGGAACTTAACCAGCCTGTCTGATTTAAGGAGTGTAATGTCTTAAACAGAATGTTGTCAAAACAGTTGTAGCTTGTTGATCTCTTCTACAGAATTACTCTTAATTTAGGCTCATTTATTGCCATGGCAGTGCTGGGAAACTTTGACCTTTATGCTCTTACAAAAAGAGCAGTGTGGTTCACCTGACTTGTCTGGGAAACAGATTTCAGGCTTTATAAAAGTACAGGTGTGAAAATTGTCTTAATTGTGTGTAAATGATCTTTTTTGTTCCTTTACAGGCAGCATCTTTCCATGAAGAATTATAGAATTAATTACTCTGGAAAGCAGAATCTGCTCATCTGACTTTAACATCAAATAAACTCTGCCAATAAAATACTGGTTTGCCTTTTAATTTTGATTCGAAAGCTAACATTTTGTAAAGTTTGAGAAATTGAGTATAGGTTTACACTGGATTAAAATCTTTTCATAATTAAACAAGTCTTGTTTTGAGTATCAATTTGGAGTGAACCACAGCTTCCTACAGGTAATAGTAGAAGCTAATTCCAGGTAGGCATTGTTGGAAGTAGACATGCTTTTGTTCAAAGTGTTGTTTGGAAAGTCCTTTTTGGCTGCCTATTTTATATAGACCTGTAGAACACAGCGAAAGGGAGAACAAAACATGCAGATAGAGACACTCAGAGCTGCCTACTTGCACAGTTAAGATTTTTTGCTAATGAAGGCACTAGGAATGATTTGTCTCTTGTTCCTGAGTTGTCAGGACAGGCTCTGGGGTCTCTGGCTTGCAAGTTGTGTGGCACACCCCTAATTTTTCATCTGATAGTGTTAAAGAAGCCATTTAAGATAGAAGTGTGAGCAGTCTGGTGCAGGTGTTTTGAAGAGTATGGAAAGCAGAAATTCTGTACTTTAAATAGGACTGGAACAGACTGGGTAGCTCTAGCAATTGTGTTGAATAAGGCTCTGACTTTACCTAAAGGCAATGGTTTTGAATTGCATTATCTTTGTACTGGGCAGCATGTTGTAGAACAGGTAAAGTGCTTTTAGTGTTTGGGGGAGAAAACAGCACTGCCACAGCTAAGAGTTGTTAAAGGGTTCCAAAGGAGGTGTTGTACACGATCTGCCAAGTATAGATGAAGCCCTTAATGCCTCTTGTAGTACCTTCAGTCTGAGTCTTGAGCTAGTGGGGTTGCTGCTGTCTGTGCTCAGCACATCACACTGCAAGCTGTACAGCTCATAACCCTTCCCATATATCATGGCCAGCATGAAAGGAGAGGGGAGTGACACTGTTTAGTGTAATTGAACAATCACTAGGGGGTGGTGTGAACACAGCAATACAAATACAAGGAAGACATGCAGCAATTTTTCATAGAATAGGCTGAAAGGAGGCCAAATTGTCCCCTGCCAAAGAGGTCAATTTCTTTGAAAACGTGCATTAAAAATAGTGTGGAGGAGCTGAGACTTAAAGTGATACGCTTGTTTCACTCTTGGTTTGAATTCAATGGAAACCATCTGTTTCAGTGAAAGACCATAGAGTTAGTGCTTTCCAAATGTTTACTACTTGAAAGCTGTAGAGTGCTGGCACAAATTCTAGTTGCTCTTTTCAGAAGCCTCCTTACCTTCTAACTAATCAAGAAAGGATCTATAAATAAGTGCTCACATAGAGGTGTGTGGCATAAAGTGCCTTGTGTAGAATTGATGTTTTGAGTTTACATAGTAAACAGTACTGTTTAGTACTGCCTCTAGAAGAAGAAATTATTTTTGGAATTGGAGTACTCTAGGTTTCCTTTTCTAGCTTTGTAATGTCTTACATTTTATTTACTACAGATTTATTTATGTAAGTATTACAGTAACTCTGCAATGCAGATGGATTGAATTAGTTACAGCTTGGTGCCATATTTTGGTATTTGCTGTCCATTTTGATTGAAGATTGACAGCAAAAGAACGTAGTGAAGCTAGAGAGCAGTATGGATTGACTCTTGTTGCATGGTTAGGTTATAACTTCATATACATAAGCTGTCCTCTGGTCTTGCAATGTGAGGCAATAGGCACAAAAATTACGGAAAGAGTCAAAATGCCATGGACTTAGAATTAACTGATCAAATCACATCAGGCTGTTGGAGTTTTTCCCCCTTTTCCGCAGCATTCTGCGTTGACAAGGCTATCCTTTTCTCCATGGAAAATGTCATACAACTGAAGAGCTGTCACTGGAATCTTCGTGCTTCAGCAGTTGGGAGTTTTACACAGGTCTTCATGTGAGGTTTGCTCTGCCAATGTTTTGCCTCTGCACTCCTGTCTAAGCAAGGTATAGCAGGTGTTCTGTAATTCAAAGATTTAATGCACACGTCGTGCTGTGAACACTCTGGGTTAATCCCCCTTCCTGTGGGAGGTAAAACAATTAAGTGGAACAGGAATCTTCACTCTTTTCCCTACTGTGTGCTGAAGGAACCCTTTTATTTCCTGCTGATCTTGGCACATCCCATCATTTAGAGGTAGTAGTTTAGTCACTGTTGCGTGCTTGGCCAGGCCCTCATATTTCAAGAATTTTATCTATTTAATGACAGCCTGGAATCCAGATTAGAAGATGAAGGAATTTTGGAGAACGACATCTAAATTAATCTGGTGGCGAGCAATCTCAAATGTAGATATGTGGAAAGCCTTGTGTTAATCACCATTTACAATGGCAAGAGCTCGTTGGAGTTGCACAGAAAATGGTATTTTCCTCTAGTAGGGGACTCGGATTTGTATAGCAGGCTAGTAAGAGCAGCGATGCAGAGTCTGGTGGGAGGAGCAGAGATTATTGTCCTGGCTGCACAGAAAAAGCTTTGATAAAGATGAAAGATGGCAAAATTTGGCACCACCTTGGTGCAATGAGGTGGCTTTGTCTAGGGACCAGCTTGTAACAAGTTTGAGAACAAATATTGAGGGGAAGAAATGAAGCTGATACCAACAGTGGTTTGAAATAAATGAAGCATAGTTATGCTTTGAGAGGACTGCAGTACCAACAGTCACCTGAATGGGCAGTGTGGGTTCTTCCTATTGATAGAAAATGTGTTATTTAAGGACTGAAGTATGTAGGTCATTATCAGATCTGTTTAAAACAGTCAGAAGAAATTAACTTGTTCATATTATTCTGGTCAGTCCCTATAAAAAATGAATTTTAATGTCTTTGGTTTTTAGAGGAAATACAACACTGTCCAGTAGCAGCTGTTGATGATATTAGATTCATACGATAGATTTGAAATTCCTGCTGTGAATGCTTCTTGCTCATGTGCTTCTATTTGAGCAAAACAAGATCTAGTGAGCCTTTTTTTTTGGATGGGTATTTTGATACTGCTAAGAGACAAGAGTAGTCAATTATCATTTTCTATGAACACTGGCAAAATTTCATCTGAGCAGGTGAATTTCCGAATACAGGCAGCAAAAATTGTTTCATTTGTTTTGTTTATCAATGTCCCTACCAGAATAGCAATAAGATTAAATTATTTCTATGAACATATTTGTTGTAATGCATCTAAGATGTACAAGGTTTAAGTAAACTTTTTACAAATCAGTGTCAGGAGCAGGCTCCTCCAAATATATTCATGTCTTTGGACACCTTTATGAAGGGATTAAATGAAAACTTGGGTTTGTTGCTAACATTTTTGAATTCTAATCATGTCTTAAAAATATTCCCTGTGGAATTTTGTCCACATCCTGAATTCTGTAAGTTCCCTCTTAATTTATTCTTCTCTGTAAAGGCTGTGGCTAATGAAACAGCTACAGAAGTGGCTAAAAGACTAATCCTGTGTGCTAGAAGGTAACTATTCCAAGATTTCCAAGAGCTGCCCTTTGGCAACCAGTACTTCTGACAAAGCTCCATCTTCTTTCTGTGGCTTCCGTTCATACACGGAGATCTGTGGTAAAGTCAAGTAATGTGCTGGGGCAGAGGACTCAGAGCCCCTGTGCCTTCTCTTAACATAGTAGATGTTGCACAACCAGCAAAAACGATGAGTGCAATGCTTCACTGGGGTGGATGATAGCAGTTTGTACTTGTGTTCATTGGGTTAAAATACAGCTGTTATTTAATGAAGCTGGCCAGGCTGCACACTGACCCCCATTAGGAGGAGCATGCTTCGCTGCCTTTCATGATGATCTGATTTGATTGTACTGGAGCTGCTACCCTGCTATCATTTTCTGTCAATTTTTGCTAGCCTGTTTGTTAAGCCAGGCATCATTTGTGTTGATTTGATAACAGGTTTCAATCACTGATAATAAAACTTTTCTGTGACAGATGACCTCAGATCCATATCTCCTGCACAGTGTTGGCTGTAAATAGAAAATTGGGACTGACACTTTGCTTTTTCAATGTTTTATGTCTGGTTTAACAGCCAATGTAAAAATAACAATCGAAATAGCTTAATATTTTTAAATTAAAATAGTGGAAACAGTTGAATTTTTAAAATGTTGGTCAATCGTTGTTGCATAGCTTGTTTCTCTGTTCTCTTCATAGTGTGATGGATCCTGCCACAGAAAAGAGGTGAAGCTTTTTTTTTTTTTAGGCAAGTAGTAGGGTATTAGATAATATGGGAACTGAGAGATTTCATGTTTTAAGTATTTCTTTTAATTGATCAATCCTGGTTATTATAGAGAGCTTGATTTAGGCCCTATTTCAGGGCTTTACAGAAGGAAAGAATTATGTAAGGACCAAGGACTGGGGAAAACTGCTTCCTATCCACACACTAATATTAAGCTTGTATGTTTTCTGAAGAGTTAATTAGAATATATTATTCCTAGCATTGAACTGCATAGTGCTTGTAAAAACAAGCACTGAAGGACTGTACTCCTGAGTAAACCACAGAAAACAGGGTAAAATTGAAATGTCCAGAGTCAAAGAAATGCTGAAAAATAAACATCTGTCATGAAACACTAAGTGCAATATGCATCAATTTTTTTTTTCATTTTTTACTAAACATGAAAATCTTCATGTATGTTAATGTCTGTTAGTTGCCTTTTGTCGCTCTGACTTGTGATTTTGAAAAAAATAAATCTCCCCTCAGCATGGTGAATGATTGCTCTAAAATACTTCATTTTGGTTTAACGGTGTTTTGGCTCCTGGCAATACTCAGTTGATATGAAGTGTCTGGTGACCTGAGTGAAAGCCTCAGTGTAGGACTAAAAACTACTTTTACAGAAGTTTTATCATGGTGTGCTGCACAGTCAGACCTTGGGGCTCCTCCTTAGAAAAAACCTGTTCTGCTGAAGACAAGTGGGGCTCTCCTACAGTCCTGGCAGGATGTCTTTGGACAACCCAACCATTCCCTGGACAGTGCCCTTCATACCTGCTTTAAGGTCAGCCCTGACTCACTCAGGTCATTGGACAAGATGATAATTGTGATTCCCTTCCAACTGAAATAGTCTATTTTGTGTATTTGTATGGATGTATATTTGCACTTACGCCTTTAAAACAGTGAGGTACTTAAAAAAAATCCTCCTACTTTATTCTTCTGTGCTTTGTGTGTGAAGAGGGAACACTGGAGCATTCCAGACTTACTGTGTGGGGATTAACTTTTGTCAGTGATGATAGATAAACATATTTTGTACCCTTTCAGTCTCACAACTCAGCTGTTCCCATATCTGGCTGCCTAACCAGGGGCATTCTTCTCTGAGATTTATAACTTGTATCTCCATGTTCATTAGTGAAGTTCATTGGCCCATAGCATAAACACCTTGTCCTTTAAATACTTTGTGTGATTATTACTGATTTTAATGTTTTAGAAATGGGGAAGCTAGTTACTTCTTTGACCTTTTGCAGTTGCCTTAAAGACTCCTGAGATTTCTTTAACCTACAAGCCTGCTTAGCCAAGAGAGTATCTTGTCTGTCTTCAAGCTGCCTGTTGCATATGGATCCAGTGGCTTTTTGTTTTTTTTATTTGTTCTGCTTGCAGGTGCTTTTTCTATCTTTACATTCCCATAGACCGTGTAAGAATGATGATAATCACAAAGCTCATATAAAGAGATTTATTTATCTGTCTCTTTCCTAGAGGTTCATCAGTGCTCCTCTGGAACCTCTGTGGGTACAAGTGCCAAAAAACCTGTCAGAAACCTGAGGTTGCTCTCTGCAGGGTCGAGGGAAATTTATAAAGCATTTTGTATTGCTGTTACATGGATGAAAGGAGATAGACTTCCCAGGTGTATCAAGATACTACATTTCTTCAGTCCTCACTGTATTATTTAGCAAAGATACAAAATAATTTCTAATGTAGTGAAGCTCCTCTTGCTTACTTCAGCTTACTTCTCCCAGGCTTTTTTATTTTCTTTTTTTTTTTTTTTTTTCAATTGTTTTACCACCTAAATAGCTACCTTGGGATATGAAATGCAGCAGCATGTGCAAAATCTTTTTCATGGGCCTTGCTAAGGAATCAAAATGTTTTTATCTAGCCATTTTTAATCTACACAAACTTCAGGAGTAAATACCTTGCTTTTCAGTAAAGGCACATACATAAAAACATCTTAGATTCTGAAAGGGGCAGTGCAAAGTAACCCTTTAGCCAGCAGGGGACCGTAGAACCACGTATCACACAGTTATGCAAAAACGTTCTGTCACAAAGAGTAGGGAAAAAAACCCATGCTCCAAACTATGTAGTCGAGACAGTCTCTTAAATATGGTAAAATACTGAAAAGGGAGGGCTCTTTTCATTGTTTGTTCCTCATTAAGGAATTTAATTTGCCTCAGGTTCCCCTTGTCGATGAAAATCTATGGGAATTTTGTTTACATTTTGAAGCACATTGCCAAGAATAGTACTTCATATGGTAAGTATACTGAACCTTTTGGGGGAATGACAACACTGCAGAAATGGTGGTGCATTCCCTAAAGGAAAACATACTTCATTTGTAATGAACATTATGTCTGCAGAAACTAATGGCACAACCTCCTATTCAGCTTATGTAAAATAAAACAGGCCCATATGTTGCTGCTTTTAGGGTTTGGGTGTTTAAATTAAATGTTGTTTAATGAATATTCAAGTCCATTTGCTCAGAAGTTGTGCACAGCGTAGCATCTTTTCCCTCTGTCTTTGGCCTTACCTAGAGGATTGAGCCATTACAAGAGGATGCTAAAGCTGAGGCATCTGTTTCTAACTAAAACTTGGGTATTTAAAACACCAGAGCAGATGAGAGGGTAAAGAAAGACATACAGTAAGAGGATCATATTATTTTTTTGTTTTGTAATTAAGACTGAGAATGGTTTGGTATATATGGCACTCCCTAAGAAACATTCACTGTGCTATTACAGCAGCTGCAGTTTGTTATTGGGGCATATTCACTCCATTCCCACTTCCTACAGGAGTTCATTCAGCTTCTTCTGTATGTCTGGGCAGATGCCTGAGCTGTGCTGGGATGCCTCAGCAAACTGCTTTGCAGGGACATTTGTGTCTGTGTGAGGTTTTAGGGCTCTGGGGTGGGCAGATTCACCAGAGGCACTCCATAAAAACTGGAGTTCCCATACCGGCAGTAACAAGGTCTCACCTTTGATCATCTATCCCCTGCTCAAAGTCAAATAGCAATATTAGTAGTTCGGGAGAATTCCTCTGGAAGCCAGATCTGTCCTTTTCACTGCCCTGAAATACACTGGGCATTTATCATCAAAGGTGAGCAGTTACTTTGAGGTGGGGAGGAACAACGGCTCTAAATGGGTGGTTGAATTCACTCTCATTGTGCATTTACTTGCTTCAATTTAATAGATTTTTTTAATTCATGAAAGCACCCCTGGATATGTTTAAATTAATATCTTTTCAGGAAATTTTCTCAATAAGGCAAAATGTGAAATAGATACTCAAATGTTTTCATGAACTTTATCTCTGAGTCCAGAAATTGACAGCGCTATCCTCTTTTTTTAATGGCATGGAAAAAATCTCATTAGAAGACAGCTGGAATGTAAACACAAATCACAATAATTGGCTTTTATGTATTTTCATGAGGGTTCTTCAGATGCTTTTTTTTACTGCACAAGTGCAATATTGTAGATATACAGTGAAGCCCTCTTCAGAGAATAATTGATGCATGGATAAAATACTTAAAAACATCCCCTAATGCTGTAAATCTAAATGAAGGCTGAGACTATTACATGAGAAAAACAAATACACAAACTCTCAAATTCTTTAAAATTCTGTTATTTGCTACATATTCCCCGGCCTAAGGAATTCCAAGGTCTCTTCTGAGCTGGGTTGTTAAGCATTAGTACAAAAGAAAGCAAGAAATTGCCTGTCCAAGGAGGTGTCATCTGAACATAGTTAACCTGTTCTGGGCATGTCTGTGCATAAAAATTCACCACTTACCTGTCTCTTTTCAAGCATTTATTAGGGGTCTCCAATCAGAAAAAGAAATCTCTACAAAGATTAAAAAAAGAAAAAAAAAATAGAGTTAACAATACCATCACTTGTGAATGCAATGTGAATTTCTGAGATGAACCATACTTTAATTTCTATTTAATTTCTAATTTCAACAGGAAATTACTCTGTTCTGGCTACTGCACAATAAGCAGTGAGACACAGTTCTACCTTGAAATACTGATTTTGCATCTCAATTCTGAACTCTTAAGGCCTGAAGTACATGGAAAAATACCTTCTTCTTTTAAAAACATGATATGGTAGAGAAAGCCTTAGTAGGGTAAGTACTTGTTTTTAAAATTTATCTGCATGTTAAATATTTTTCTTATACAGTCTTTCTATGTATATTCAGTGAGTATATTGAGTCACTGTAGTGAAAGAGATCTTTTTGATTTTAGCGGTTGTTATGTCTTCGGAGCCAACCCAGGACCACAAAGGGAAATGGAGTGTCCCAAGTTTGTCATCAGTGGTTGCCATCAGCTCCTATCTTCTAAACCCTCTGTGTGCTCAGGGGTAACCACAAGATCCCCAGAATGCTGGGATATTTTTTGATCTGAACTGCACTGCAGGTGAGTCTATGTGTGCCTGCTGAAATTTCAGGTAATCTGCTCCTTTTAGCTGTAAGATACAGTCTGGGCCATTTTATATTCCATTGATAGGACCATGAAGTACACATGGCCTGAAATTGCTAGCAAACAGTTTTCCAAGTTGCTGGTGTCTGTTGGACTTCAAGTTTCAAGACCCCTCTACCCTACCTCTACCATCATGGTGAATTCAGATTCAGGATTTAACTGACAATTCCCATTTTGTTTTCCTGTGTTCCTTCTTTTGAAGGATTCCTGCCCTTCACCAGTTACAATCTGTTTAAATTGCAGAGCAAAATATTCTCCAAACACCAGGAAAATATGAAAGACTTGCCTTTTTTTTTTTTTCCTTTTCCTATCATGCTTTAAAACAGACTAGCTCTTTCTTCCTCACCTTTCTTCTTGTCAGCTACAGCAAACACAAACTGTCCCTAAGGAGAAAACAAACACTTGCTGTGGTATGCAAACACTCCGTGACTTCATGACATCAGTGCTAACATGGCTTGTTTCAGCACCAATTTAAAACTCATCCTCCTGCACCTTATGTCATCTCTTCCTGGCTATCTATCCAGCTTCTTCCAGGTTTGTCATATTAATCTGGCACCCACCCCTTTGAATGCTAAAATGCATTATCCCCCCTTTCTACAGTAGTCTGCATGTTAAAACACTGAAATATTTCTGCCTCCTCCTTTGCTCTCTGTAGGAAAGATGAAAGAGGCCGTGGAGAACAATCATACATCGTGGATCCAGCCCTCAGGATAGGAATGGTACTGATGACAACCTGTCAAAATGCTGAACTTGTGTTGTTGTTTGGATGAAAGAGAGAATGCAAATGAGGGATAAGGAGAAAATAAAAGCTTCAGGATAGGCAAGGGGGATTTTCCGGCAACAGAATAGCAAACACTGTCAGAGCGCTTGTGATTACAAGTCGTACAGCCCTCCACAGGTGGGAGCCAGAGATGTCTCTTCCTCGTTTACACTTCTTCCTAAAGACTTTATAATGCCTGAAAGAAAACAAATGTAGACAGATTCCACAAGTT
This sequence comes from Sterrhoptilus dennistouni, assembly GCA_013397095.1. Classification (NCBI taxonomy): domain Eukaryota; kingdom Metazoa; phylum Chordata; class Aves; order Passeriformes; family Zosteropidae; genus Sterrhoptilus; species Sterrhoptilus dennistouni. The sequence goes on along the minus strand of VWZU01013442.1, from coordinate 339,693 downwards.
ACAGAAGGAAGATTTGCTTTTAAAAGCCTTAGAAAAAACTCTTGGACCCTGTTGTGTACTACCTGCCAGGAACTCTCTGGTGTAGACTATGAAAGTTTATGAATTTCCAAGACATTTTGAGTTTGTATATATGGCAAATTCACATTATTAAAAAAAATAAATAAATTTGTACATAATTGAAAAATTAATAAATTGGTAAAGAGGTGTAACACCTTCATTTTGGTGCTCTTGCTTTCAAATCAACTTCTGACAAGTTATCTTAGCTAGATTAGGCAATTAAATCAACAGTGTTTTCTGTAATAACTGTGACTTTTAGGACTACAGCTGACAGTAGTAGTAGGGCTGCAGCTGACAGCTTTGGGAGACTAAAAGATGTAATAATGCCTAAATTTGTTACATATATTTTCATGCTTTACTGTAGACAAGAACAAATACGCCGTAAAACCTGTACTGCTGTTTTCTGAAATACTGTCAGTAATTATGCTATGTGTGGAGAAACCCATTCCCTCAGATCACAGGGGTGTTTTTAGGGAGGCAAGAATTCTGTTTCCCACCCAACTTTTAGGCATCATGGAGAAAATGCAACCAAAAAAGGGTAAGCAGAACTAGGTAGAATCACTGCAAAAAGAAAAGCTGATTCTCTCCAGTCCTATCTTTTTCTGTGCTATTCCTCCCCAATGCCTTGTAGGTAGGACATTAAAAGAAGCTGTGTACAAGGAACTGAGAATAATCAGAGCACAGCAGACTTTCTTGATTTATTACTTCATTCATTAATCCATATATAAAAAGCAATCTAGGACAAGGTTCAGAAATCCTCACTCCTGACAGGTTCTCACATATTTGATAAATGATTTTGCTGTAAGAGACTTGTAGGACATCTGCAGTAAGTTTGCTGAGATCTATTTCTCAAAACATTTTTACAGTTTCATATCAAATTAGAGGATATCTCATAAATGGGTGATTGGATTTCTATCACTCAGATACAGGTGGAGGAGTATAAACAGCCAGCACCACAAGAAAACCTCAGCTTCAGGACAGTCCATTTGAAAATAATCCTTGGAATAGTCTCCTGTTTCATTTCAGCCCAAAGCAGTTAATTGCCATTGAGAGGTTTGAAGGCATTGATATAAATATTATTTTCTCTAATTGTTCAATAGGAAGAAGCACTGTGATATATGCATTCCATTTGAATGGAATTATTATTATTCCACACAGAGTGTGGATTCTTAATATTAATTTGAGAGAGCTGAACCAAACTTTCGTGGCAGTCACAAAATCTCACTGAAACAAGTTGCTTAAAGAAGCTGTAGATGCCCCATGAGTGGAAGTGCTCAAGACCAGGTTGGGTGGGGATTTAAGCAACCTGGTCTAGTGGAAAGTGTCCCTCCCCATGGCAGGGGGGTTGGAACAAGATGGTGTTTTATGTTCCTTCCAACCCAAACTATTCTATGATGATTCTAAAATCTTTAAAAAGAAGTGTTACATTCATCTTCTAAGTATCTAAGATGCAGAATCTCAATTCTCTCCCATCTTTTTTGGTTGTTCTGTTGAGGCAGTAACAGTTAAATTAGACAATTCCAATGACTGATTCTTTTCTCTTATTCTTGCCAACCCTTTAGTTCAAACATCCTTTGTCTATTTCTCCGAAAATTTAATATAAATTGTCTTCCTGAAGAGGAGATGTAAATTCAGAGATGCTGAATTTCAATCTTAGCTGCAACATCACCTCTACCTCTGCAGTGAGCATGGTGTGCTGTAGATCTCAATTGTGTGTTTAAACTCTCTCTGGATATACAGATTATTGCTGCTGTGCAAAGGAAATCTTTTCACTCCCCTTGAGTACTATCCCCCAGCCTTATGCAGCCAGGCAGTATTTATCAGAAAGTCATTACAGCTGTTTTGTTTGCACATAGCTTTCATTCCTCATATTTTAATGCCTGGACAGTATTAGCTCAATTAGTCTAATGAACAAGTAGGTCTTCTGATATTTACTATCTAATTAGTTTATTGGCCTAGATGTAACATGCTAGGTCTGTCTGTACAATGTGTCTAGCCAAGTCTCTTCCAATGAACTTTTCTATTTTGGCTCAGCACTTTTTGGAAAATAAAGAATGGGCTACATTCTGCATCTGTTTTTCTAAAGGATGTCAAACAATAAATTCCCCTAGAAAAGATGATACTCTTACCCTTCTAAACTCCCAACCAGACAACTCTGAATCCCTTCAATGTAGGGCAATCTGCAGGTGTTGGATTATACCTGAGAGAAGAAGAAAAATAAAGAAATGACATGAATGAAACTAAATCTTTTGATTTCTAGATTGTGCATAGCATGCAACAATAGAAGTGGAGGACAACACAATTGAATATATGGCAAGGATCATAAAATGCTTTACTATATGCTCCTCTTTCTCCAAATGGAATAAAAGAGTTGATGTTTAATAGATGTTAGTTATTGTATACTATAAGTAATACATATAATATTGTATATTATATGTGTTACTTATTATCTACTTGAAAGTTCTGAGATCTTACAAAGAGGAGCTCTGTATCAAGACACACACACACCGTGCATGGAAAAAACGAGAAAAAGTGTGATATGAAACTAGAGTACCTCATACTGTCTCTTAACAAATAGAACAACAAATTTAATCACATCTCTTTTTTTTTTTCCCTCCCTATTTGTTCTATTAACAGAAGGATCGGTGTTTTATCAGAAGCCTCCTCCTCCCAGCAGGCTGAAGAGCCTCACATGTTGGCCAGTATCAGCTCTAAGGAGAAGAATGGTAACTCCACACAGCTGATTCTGTGCCAAGCCCAGCTGATGCCCATTCCCTGTGCCCCAGGGCCAGCAGGGTGGTGATGCAGCACAGCTGCTTGTCATCACAGCCAGGTGAGGCAGGGAGCTTTTCTTTCTGCCAGCCAGGGGAGTCTGACCTTCCCTCCCCATGGCTGCTTAGACCCTGCAAGCCCAAAGAAAGGAGGAGCAGGAGTTGGGGGCTCAATATTCACTGGTTCACTTCTGCTGGATAAGAAGGTGGAAGAGTGACTGCTTAACTGAGATGTTTCTGAATGCTCTGGGGATCAATCACTTACCCTGAAATTCAAGGAGAGCAGCCCTAAGAAGCCCTGAGTGCAGATAAAGGTAGGAAAACTATGGGATTTCTGTTTAAGACTGCAGGAGCTTCATTACACTTATTCAGAAGCTAGAAATACTTAGAAGAAAGAGCAACAAGTTAAATGTGGGAGTGTAATATTGTCTCTCCTTTTAAGTTAAAAGATGCAGTTTGCCTTGCCTCTAAACATGAAGTTGTCCTTTGAAATGTCAAAAGTGAGCACATCACCACATAGTAAAGTAAAAAGAGCATGATGTTAAATGGGTGAAGTAAATACGTTAGGAAAAAATATTTATAAGTAAGGCTGCTTTTTGTCATTATTTCTAGTTATTTGCCTCTTAGTTTTGGACCCAAAAGGTGGCTTTGCATAAAGATCTTTGGTTTAATCAGTATTAAAAACTAAAATTTGAACGGGTAGAATCTCTTTAGTAAGTTGTTACTTACCTGGTCTAGCATATCTCACAATTTGGAGGCTGTGTAGCTTTGCTTCTTTCAGGTTGTTTTACTTGGTGATGCCCTGCACAGCTGTAAGGTGTAAACTGAAGGACATGTAAGGATTGATAGTTTAGTGCACATATGGCTGTAAAATTACTGCTTCCTTCCTTTTTTTTTTTTTTTTTTTTTTTTTTTTTTGCTTGGTGCTACAAGGAGTGTTGTGAATTCCAGGGAGATCTCAGGGTTTGCTCCATGATGTCAGTGCTTGTGGTTTGAGGAGTTTGTCTTGAAGAAAACTTCTGTTGCCTTCTGGTCCCGGTTTACTCAAACAATAAAAGATATCAAGGCTTCTGAAGATAGACATTGGATATTCTTATTAGTTTAATATTGTGGTCATAGAGACTAAAGTTATGGTGAGGTCCTCTAGTAAGGACAGGAATGTGTTCACAGAGCTTGAAAGTGTAGTCTGAGAGGTGCTTGGAGCGAGGGATGCACTGAATATTTTCCTACTGAAATATTTGCTGGAGCAATTCAGTGCCTCATCCATAAGAGGAAATGGACATCAAGGGGTAGTTTAGCCTTGGGGCCTTTTTCTGCTCTACAGCAGCTCACTGCTGATGATGCTGAATGGGCCATCCCAACTAACTAGCTACTGGAAGTTAAAGCGGTTTGTGAAGTTCTCTGAAATGTTTGTGGAAAACCTTGGGATGTGCAAATAGGCACCAGAGAAAAAGCAGCCTCTTATTGTTTCATATATTATTTACGTTCATTGTATATAAAATTGATTAGTGTGGTGTCATAATGACTTGTTTGTGCTGCATTCATTAAACGAAAAAATGCGTAACTGAAGTGCAAAGTTGGGAGATAGTCCTTGGGTAACAGTGTAGCTCCCTGGTTTTTGGGAAGCTATTTATATTTGGGCAGGAGACCAGCGAGAGACCTGGACTTTTATATTACCAAGTCTGAGAAGTCTTGACATTAATTATAAGTCAGGTCTCTGATTCACTAAATTGTTAACTGCTGTTGTATTTCACAGAAATGGATAATATGTACTGAATGCCTCTGCTGTTATGGGTAGGAATAGGATACTGTTACTCATGTTCAAATAATTATTGCTGCATTTCAGGATTAATTTATCATAGTAAGTGGCTAAAAAAACAACAAACCCCTACTTAAACTTTTCTTGTAGTATTTCAGGGGACTAATTTAATCCTGATACACAGTTGGAAAGTTCAACTAGTGAACTGGACTTTTGTAAACAGACAGATAGGAGAGAAAGTTTTATCCTGATGATAAAACCTTGTGAAGTTGTATGATATCCTAAAGAGAGAGGATGGTCTATATATTGTTAGGTGCTTCTGATGTACTTGTGTTTCATTCTTGTACAAGTATTCATTTTTATGGTGTGCCAGCACGTCAATGTCTTGGAAAGTTGTTCTGATTGCTGTACTGGTGGTATTGACTGACTGGGATCAATAATAGTACAATAAAATATAGTACAAGCACTGCTCACTCTTCAGCTTTGCATCTGGCTTTGGCAAAGTGGGAGCATTTCCTTCCCTGAAATTTTCACTTTCAGTGCCTTTCATTCTCAGCTCCTGCTGCTCCTGCTTTCCTCCTGGAGTTCTGTGTCAGCTGTGATGATACACATCTAAACCAAGTTTGAGTCCTGCTTTGTAAACATTTATAGATGTTTGTACGTTTGCCCCAACATTTCCTGTTGTCTCTGTGTGTTAATGGAGTAATTTCTGATCCCTTCTACTTCATCAATATACACTCACATAAATTCATGTGGCAGTTTAGAACCAATTAAAATTTATAAGCCACAAATAGTGAGTGAAATTCTGAAGATTAATTTACTCACTGAAGTATTAATCTGTGTAATGTAGTAGGTTATCCTTCAGTAAACCTGGTTATATGGAGATAGGGAGATAGATTTCCTTGCATGTTTTACTGTAAATGCAGTAATTGGTCCCAGTGGGCTGTTGAGCTTGAATGGTTACAGCCAGCAGAACCACTGTAGCCTTGGTCTGAACCCTGGGAATGAGAACCAAGTTGTGTTTATCCAGCAGCATCTGTCTTGCTTTTCGTTCCCTGCTCAGACTTGGAGATCAGGAAAGAAAAAAAAAAATAATAATAAAAAAAATAATTTAAACTTGAAAGCAAAGAAAATCTTTGATGTGAATATCAGGAAATACAACCTATTATCTTTACCTGCCCTAAATCTCTGCTGTAGAAGAAGCACTGGAGAAGGGATTGGAAAAGGGCAGCAGTGATCAAAAATTGCAATAATACATTTGGCAGAAGCAAGTTCCTCCATAAGGCTTGTGAGTTAGGATCCTTTTACACTTGGAAAACCTAATTGATCAAGCCTAGCAAATCTGACTTTTGTTAATGGGTTTTTAACTATCATTTATTCAGCTAATGATCTTGCTGATAGGGAGCAGGGACAGAAAGAAATTGTGGCTTATGAAGGGCCACAGGAAAAGCTAGTGCCTGATCCAATGGTTTAATTTAGATCCTGTCCTTTCTGCTTCAAGATGTGCTTCCTTTCATCAGCTTCTGCCTTCTTCCTGAGTTATTAACTGTGAGCTTGCAATGTTAAACCCACTGGAACTCATGTGTGTTTAAAAAAAATACAAGCTGGGGAAAAAATGTGACAAGGGAGTCGAGAAAGTTATACTTTTTTTTTTTTCTTCTGGAAAGACCCAGTCAGGGGAAGCAAATGAATAAATAAATATGCTGTAGGAACTCATATCTTGGGAGCACTGAGGTTTCAGGATTGAGTTGCAGTAAAAGTTCCCATCATAAAAGAGGATAAGCCTGGTGTTCAGCCCTGTCTTCATGGCTGTTTCTTGCTGTGATTTGGAAAACCAGCATCCCTGTTGTCTCACTCCATTGAGTTTACCTGCCATATTCCTTCTGACAGGGATGATGCTGAAAGAAGAAAACGTGCTGAACTGCCTTTGTCTGGATGATATGTGAATTATCCCTGTCCAATCCCATAGTTCTAATTCTGGTGGGTGTCAGTTCATGTGGAGCAGAAATACAGGTGTAAAAAAAAAAAAAAGGTACAATGGCTTTCTGCAGGTAACTCCATGTCAGCTGGGAACAGCTCATGAGTTCTTGGTGAGCCCTGCCCTGTTTCCTAAGCTGTGCCTCCTTCCCACTGTCCTTCCCAGGGGTCAAATGTCAACTCCTTGGGAAATCTGTCCCTTCAATAACTTGAATCTCAAAGGAGGCAAAAATCACAGTCTGGGTACTGGGCTTACCAGTCCCTCACTGAAAAAGCCTTGTTAATGATGCATATCAAGCAAGTGGGCAAGAACTTGGTTTGACATCTTTTCAGGACCCACACTGGGACAGAGCCCAGAATGATGGTGTAGGATTGAAAAGGGTTTCTTTAACTGAAAATCATGACACTGTACATTCACTGGAAGACCTTTGATAATGCTGTCCGACTCTAAAAAGTTTTAAGAATTATGAAAATAGGGTCATATGTAAAAGAGGTGCTTTTTAAGGGGGAAAAACCCAGCAGCTTGAAAAGCTGTACCATAGAATCTGCTGCCAGGAATGGAAATCACCTATTGGGTTTCATGTATATATGATAGAACTGGTAACTTCTGTGCTAATCAGATTCTGGTTTTTAACAAGACTTTATTTCATACTGTAGTGGGTTGACCCTGACTGAATGCCAAGTGCCCTCCAAAGTGGGTCTCTCCTACTCAGCTGGACAGGAGAGAAAATATAACAAAAATTCATGGGTTGAGATAATCACTCACTGATTACAGTCAAGGAGAAAACAGACCCAGCTTGGGGAAAACTGATTTATTACCAGTCAAATCAGAGTAGGGTAATGAAGAAATAAAACCTAAATATTTGAATACCTTCCCTCACCTGTGTCATCTTCCTGGGCCCAGCATTACTCCCGATTTTCTCTGCCTCTAAAGTGAATTGTTTTTCTCACATACTCTCACTGCATTTCCAGCTGCACTGTCCATTTCCCCTTTCCCCATTTTTGGATATGCTGACTCAGAGGTGCTACCAGGTGCTAACTTGGAGCTGCCTGGCCTTGGCTCTGTAAGACAAGAAAACTTACAGCTTCTCACAGAAGCCACCCCTGGAGCCCCTGTGTGATCAAAGCCTCGCCACACAAACATGGTATTGTGGTACATTTTCAAGTCATTTGGGAGAAAAAGCTAACTTGTTTCACACCATGCTATTTCCAAATTGTTAATAGTAATTCTTTCTCCCCCTCTTCTTTGTCTCCAGTTACTGAAGCTTGCACATATCATATTTTTGTGTGCACCTCTTTCTAATTATCTGCTATGAGGTATTACTATTATATTCCTACAGAGAATAATAGAAGTTGCTAGAGATTCATAAAATGCATTTAAAAACCCTCTAATGAGTGTGTGGATGTGGGGAGAACAGTGCATTTTCTTTTTGTTTTAGCTTTTTAGATGTCTACCTCCATTCAAATAGTGGCATTGAGGAGGAGGGGAGTTGATTACTATAGTTCTGTTCCTTGGCATTACTTTCATGGGAGTGAGTCTGGTAAGAGTTCTCTTCTCCAAAGGTCCCCATCATAAACATTAATGCTTGTTCTCACACTTCCTGGTAATTTCTTTGTAATTGTTCTTGGTTTTCTTTTTTTCGTTATTCAAATTAAGTCACTTATATAGATTTTTATATTGAGTATCAAAAATGGATCCTCACTTGCTGGAAATAAAAATGGAAGGAAATTGCAAGGATGCAAATACAACTGTGAATACTGTGGACTTAATTTACTCTTGCAATAATTTACTACAATCACTTTGTATTTGAATGAATCATATTTTTTCTCGGTGACCTGAGCTGAAATATTCTCTTACCAAGGACTTTCCAAGACTTTTACTATGAAGTAGTAGAAGCTTCTTGCACTTCTAACATTGAGCCTGTGCAGTTGGTTTGATTCTTCACTGGTGAATAACTTCCTTTTTATTTGATTTAGATTTTCACTCAGATGCAGCAGGGTAAGGGACCATGACTCTGAAAGCCTTGGCTGGCCTTAAAGGTATTTGCTGTGGATTGAGATGCAGGATGTGCTGGCTGATATCACTCTTGGCAAACATTGCTCCACTTGCCAGGATGGAGAACACATGGAATAATGAGCTTTAATCCTTGTTAATAATACAAATGAAAGATGCAGGTCAGCCAGCCTCGCCTGTTAGAGGAGCCTGATTAATCAAGCCTTACCTTTTTGGAAACAAGTGTTGAAGATTGATTATTGCTTTTTGTCCACTGATGTTTGATTCTCATTTATTTTGTCTTGATCTGTGTCCCCTGTGAGCTGCGTTACATGTTAGCAGACCTCCATGTGGTCTTTTGCATGTCAGAGAACTGGGTTTTCAGGCAGAATTTCTTCCTTTTTTAAGCTTGTAACTCCTGTTTGCGCCCCAGCACCACGTCTGTACTTAGATTTGTGTTAGGAGGCAGATTTTGTTTGTTGCAGGGGCTGGTCTGTGTGTGTCCATGTGTTGGGGGACTTGACACAAGTGGTGCCATAGTGAGCTGTGTGCTCACCTCACACATGAAGACTCTGAGACAGTGGGGTTTGCCTGTAGCTGTTGCAATGTGCATTTTGGGTTTTCTAAAGTTCTGTATGATTTTTGTTATTAAGTTCCAGTAATGGTTCATTCCTACCCACACCCCTTTCCCTAATCCCTGTCGTTATCTCCTCTCCCTCCCCACTGTGTGTCTCTTTGCCCTCTCCATTGTACCTCCTCAATGCCCCTGTCCCAGTCTATTGTATCCCTATTGTGTCTTATCTATGGACACACCCTGGTGCTTGATGGCCCTGGCCAGAGGCTCAGCCAAGGTTTCAGGTATCCTCACACCCCTTTTACCCCTAAATGGCAATGTCAATGCCCCCTGTACCTAAACCACTCCCCCTCATTTCCATCAGTAATGCCCCTGTACTTAAGGGGAGGGAGGAGCCAAAAAGACTCACTCACACTCTCACGCTCTGACGTTCTGGGCCTTCGCCCTGAATAAACACCTTCCTTACCGCCCTGTGTGAGTCCACTCCTTGTTCCAAACAAGGTCACATCTCTGAAATCTGGACCCAAAGGAATAACTCGTTTATATGGTACCAGAAGAGCAGGGCTAGCCAGGGGACAAGCTCAGGAGGACCATATATAGCCATTGGCCAGGGGAAGCTGATATCCCAGGCCTCCTCCTACAGCCCTGGCTGGTTGCAGAACAAAGGTCCTAACTTGAAAATTTCATAAATGTTTTCTTTTTCATGAGAGGTGCTTTAGATCATGGTGGGGCCCCTTCACCTTGCCCCAGGCCCCTTTCCAGCTGGCTCTGCCTTCCAGCTGCAGGCTGCTGTTGAAGTAGCAGGAGCAGAACACACCAATGCCTGAAGCTGCAGCAGTCAATTATCATCACAATGCTTTTGCTGCTCTGTCCTTTGCTCTCGTGGGATGGAGGAGATGGTGCATTAACCAGCTGTTTGGGGCTCCTCTGCTGTCCCTTGGCTCTGCCTGGCTCAGCTGCTGCTCACAGGTTTGCTGTGAGGCATGAGAGAAACCCCTCACAGCACTGTCAGACCCTGTGTAGTTCTGTGTTCCTGCAGTTTGGCTCCTCTGCCATCTGCTGTAGGATACAAATGAAGATCATACAGTACTTTGTACTGTGATAACAAATGTCTTGTGGTATTTTGCATCTACGAAAGAAATTTGAGTGCATGCACATGGGAAAATGTATTTTATTGGAGCTTTCCAGGCAGTATCCATATAATTATCTTAATAAAAATGCCTTTTTAAAGGCTTTTAAATGAGATTTTTATAGTATTGTCAAAGTATTCAAGCACAGTAGTCTTCATCTTTTGCAAACTGAGTTCATACAACAATATGCTCTGGTATCAGACTTGTAGTGAAGGGGAGGGAAGGCCAGCTTTGCTTTTAGCACTTGTTTTTCAAGCTAGAGCTGCTTCTATTTATAGCCACCACAGAGTTTAAATGTGGGCTTATTTTACAGGCTGGGTCATGAACTGCTGTGCTAAATAGACCCAGAGCTGCTGCTATTGCTGATATTTCCCAGGTCCTAATTTCTTGCATCATAGAGATGTAGCTACCTTTACACTTTTCCTAATTGTCTAGGTGACTTCTGGGGAAAAAAAACCCAAAACACCACCAACAGAAAACTCCAAACCAAAACCCAAAGAAACCCTAACAAAACAAGCCCCAACCAAAAGCTGGTTTGGGAAAAAGAAACAATGAACTCCTAAAGCTTTTGTTCTTGATGAATGATAATTGACTTGAATATTTAATGTGAATAAATGACTTGGATTTACTGCTTTAAGTCTGCATGCTGGGATGAAGTGAATAAATTGCAGTGGAATTTCCTCAAAAGTTTTGCTTTAACAAAACCCAACTTGTATGTACCAATGAGTGTACTACAACTTCTGCTACAAGGCTCTATCTAAGACCTTTCAAAGCCATGGTTAACTTGAATTAGGTGCTGGCTTTTTAGTTCAATTCCTGTACTGCATGTAAAGTAAAAGTACAAATATGACTACTGTAGAATGGTAGAATACTTTTTCTGTAGGGACTTGAGTACTTAGCCACTGTCAGTTTATATCACCCTTATCAGAAAATGGTACAATAAAGGTCTGGCACCTGAGTAAGGGCTGGATTCACTACATTTGAGCCTCAGGCTGCTAGTAGCCTCAGGCTCAAATGTCTTGGCAATTGCAACACTTTATAGATTTGTTTTGGTACATGCATAGGTAAGGGTAAAAGAGAACTAATTTATTTTGACTTTTTAAATAAGATGCTGGGGACTCCCAATGACAAAATAGTGAAAACTTTTCCCCATGGAAAGCAAGGCATGGGTGTAGACCTTTCCAGGCTCCTTGTGATGGCCAAACCCTGATGACCCTGATTGCCACCAACTAGGAACTCAAATTGGTCAGTGGGCTGCTGGCACAGCTGTGCTGTAGGTTGTATGGTCCAGCAAGTCTTAGCCACACCAGCCCTGTGATCCAGTTGGCTCAGGGGAAATCATGTCTTGAGTAAGAAAAATGTGTGTGTGGGTTCTGGGGAGACCACAACACAGTGAAGTCTTAGGAACAGTTTAAGCTGGTGGTTTTCAGTGGGATGGAAGCATTATCAGTAAGTAGCTTCTATATTTGAGTAACTATTTATGTATATAAATGAACATCATTGCCTTGATCTGGTATTATGAATATGCAGGAGTGATTGTTGGGAAAGGCATGAAGGATGCAGAGCTTCACACAGCTCAGGCTCATGCTCTTGACACATCCTTCACAAATAGAAATACAATTGGGTGATGTGTAAAACTGTCTTGTTCATTGATTGCTTCATGGGACCTTCAAGGAGTCAGTCACACATGAAACACAGGAGAACTGTACCACTCTGAGTCCTTGCAAATGAACTCTGTGCTGGACAAAGGCCCAGATCCTCTGGCATTCAGCTTTCAATGACTCTTTAATCACTGCAAGGTGAAGCTCTACCCACCAAAACTGGAGCTCCCTGTGTATTGCATTTCTGGTGAATCTTGGGTGCAATTTGAGTTCGAGAAGTGAGATGTGTCCTTCCTTGTGCTGCCTGTTGTGTGTCCCAGTGCTAGCCGTGATTTCTTAGCTAAACCCTCTGTGGAGAGAATCACTACCTCATCTGCTCTTCAAGCTGTTTATTTTTAGGCTCATGCTGCACTTGGGCCTCTTCCCCTGTATCAGGAACACACTTTGCCTCTGTGACAGAGACTCAAACCATGGGGATGGCAGAGCCTCAAACCATGGGGGTGACAGTTCTGGATCACACCAGGCAATGGTGGCATTGCTCTTTCCCCTGACTGTTCAGTGTATTCTGATGGTCTGAAATGCTACCTTGCTTACTCAGACAAAATAAATGTATGCTCACATGTAGATAATGGGAAATACTTAGTTTTGTCCTTATTCAGGGAAACAGATTGATACCAGTCAGAAAAGTTTAGGTTTTTAACTTTTTTAAACCCTCTCTTGTGAGCGGACCTAAGGGGACACCTTTCAGTCCACTAGAAAAATGAATTAATATGTTTGCATTTGTGATATAGTGGCAAATCACAGGACCATATTTGTCTGCCTTTTTAATCCAGTTTTTTAAACAGTAATGTGGTATGCTGTTCTGATACTCAACCTTTGCAGCGTGTTACATAAGCAAATAAATATAGATGTGTTGTAGTCAAAAGGATTTGTCATGTTCAGGTGTTAAATGATTGTCCAGTCTTCATCTTTGGGTATATGTCAAAAAATATAGAAAATTCTCATAGTCACGCTTCTTGAATTCATTATTGTTCTGGCATTATTATAGAGGGGTTAATTCACTTTTTGGAACCACCTTAAGGAGACTATGATGTAAATGTTAATTGTTTTTAACTTCCCATTACATGATTTGGTAATATTAATATTTAATGGAGTCAAAAGATTAATGCCAGTGTTTATTTCTAAAAAGGCAGAGATGCTGCAGGATAGCCTTTAACTTTGCTACTTCAGAAAATGTTACCAAGGAAAGTATTCATGCTTACAAATATTCCTTTCCCTTCCCTTGCCTCTCCTGAAGTCTTTCTCTTCTCTCATTCCTTATTCCTAAAAATAAGCCATAGGGCTCTAATAGAGACACTGATTAAATATGCTGCTCTGTAATTTATGCAAAAGTGAATCCCAACAGGAATCAGGGACTCTGAAAATCTGTTGTGAAATAATTATCCTGAATGACATTGTAGAAATGGTCCATGAAGATGTTGTCAATAATGCATTACATAAAATTTGTTTGAAATAAACCTTGAAAATTACATGATATTCATAGGAACCTGAAAGAATTATCAGTAAACAAATTTAATCAGCCTGATGTTATGCATACCACTCAACCTCTTATTATCTGATCATCTAGGTTTTAGAATACTATGGGGAATTGAATGACAATTAATACTGAGAGCTGTAGGAGCTCATGTGCTGGTTGCAGAACTACCTTATTTTCTCAATTTTTACTCGTCTCAGTGTATCTGCCTTAATTTCTTGTTGCCACAGCCTTCAGTGATGCCCACTGATAGTGTCCTGGCTGCTGTTGCATCTGTTCCCTTAACAAGAAGGGACTGGTAAACAAAGAATGAACCGACTTGACAATGAAATTCTAATTTTTCCCACTTATGAAGAAGTGTTTGTACCAATGTCCAGACACTTCTGGTTGTGATATCCAAACTGCATTGTGAAAATGGAACTCAGACTCTGAAGTCAAGTGCAGGATAAACTATGCAATAGGTTATGTAGGGATTTATTGATGCTTCTTTCAGGAAAAGGCAGGACTGTGATCAACTCCACTGCATGTCAGTTCAGAAGAGGTGATGTCCACTTCTGCTTGCTGAAGTCAGTAGGAATTTTGCCACTGACTGCACAAGGAGAAACAGGACTAGAATGGAACTCATCTGATCTCTGTTGTGTCAAGCTACTGCTTAAATCTAGCAAGTTCTATAAGGCTAAAAAAATATGCAAAAGGACTTAATAGGAACTTCAAATCTTCCTTTCAGTAAATGGGAAAACAGTGCAGAATTCTTTAGCCTGTCTTTCTTTAAGGTCATTGGTTCCACATGTGCCAGCCTCTAGGACAGAGCTCTGGTATTCACTTTCTGTTTTACGTTGCATTGCTTAAAGGGATCATCTGTGAGGGTGTTTGGATGGGATCATCTGATATTAGAACTGTGCAATTGATGTGCCTGTTCAAGATAATGTTTCACTTAATCCACGAGTTTGGAATATGGAGAATGCTGCTGAGGAAAGCAGCATTCTTTCACAGAGAAGCCATAAGATTTTAATGAGAAATTATTCCTTCAGACTGCTGTATATCAAATGGCAGAAATGCAGCCAGATGCAATTGTAAAAGAGCTTGAAGATCAGTGGTAGGCAAATCAGCTATTACTTGATATTTTCTAGGTTTGCCCAAAGGCTGTCTAATGTTTAGGCAAGTCACAATAGAAATTACTTCTGCAACTTCAAATGATGAATTTGTGATTTCTGAAATATACTTTATTATTGTTGTTAGCAAGATGTGTTCTAGTAATTTTTTTGTCTTGAAATATATTTCTGAGTCATTAAGATCACCACAAAGTGTACAGACTATCTTATATTTAGAAGTTGTCAAGTGATAGTTTGAAATATTTTTTTCCTGATGATAGGGTTGTGAAGGAACTTAGAATGGAAAGAGAAATACCATTCATTATCTGTGATGCTCAGCTTGCTGAAGCAGGATAGTATATGTTAAATGTGCACCTGTTCATATTGCATTTCAATGTGCACTACTCTGGATGAATATTGGTCAAAACAACATCTGCTTCACAGAATCTTTTATTTCAGATCTTTTATTGGGTTCTATTTTTGTTTTCCATATTCAATAGTTTTTACTTTTGCATCACCTTAGCTGAGCTGTGGAAAAACTGGAATGAAAATTAAATACTCAAGGAAAATACCTGTTTTCCTGTTCTTAGAACACTAAAAAAATGAATGGCATTATATTAATTTTTAAAAATACATTACTTCAGGCCTGAAATCAATTAAATTGTGAGGGAAGAGATAGCATTTATTAGCCAGATAAAAATGTCTTAACCCGTCTCTCTGAGAGATGATGACAGAAGCCAACCAGCTGGTATCAGGAGGAGATGTGTTTAGGTCTAGTGTAACTATATTTGAAGTTATGTCTTTGCTTAATTGACACAGAGTCATATTAATAGAGATAATATAGTGTAGTCCACTTCCAGATTTTGCTAATAAAACCTTTGTGTTAGTAAAAAAAGGAGAGATAGGTTGGGATTGCAGGCATTTAGGACTAGGATACTATCACCAGAATGCCTTGCTAAGTTTAAAACCTTTTGAGTTTTATGTATGGAGAAGAGAGTTAAAACATATTTATATTCAAGAATGATAGTTTTCACCCAAGATGGATAAACTTAATTTTGAAGAAGAAAAAAAACTGTGGTTTGAATTACAAGGCTTTTATTTTATATATATATATATATATATCTGTATCAAAATCAAACAGCAAATCAGTGCTGGGTTGTTTTAACTCCAAGCTATGGGTGATCCACATGCTTGGAGTTCAAAGATGTTTGTAGCTCTTGGCTTTTGCCAAGAATATCAGTTCATGTTATGTTACTGCGATCCTTGCAGTAAGAAGTTGCATGGAAGTTTTTCTCTGTCAATGCAAGGACTGCAACTATCAAAGATAGTAAGAAAATCTCTAATAACTCCCATTATTCAAGTGCCGTAATGAAACAACTGGTCAAAGTCCCTTCTATGATGATTTGGGTTGATAGGTCAGTACTTTGCAGATGATAAAGGCCACAATTTCCAAGTCATTTGTATGACTTAAAATGTCTACCTTTTTTTTTCCTCAGCTAAGTGCTGTCTACAGAAATAATGTGAAATTAGGTGCTCCTATCTTGTTGCCATTCATTTTTTGTGGTGTGCTGTTAAAATCAGTTCTCTTGCTGGAAAAATAGCTATGCTAAACTGCTTAGTTAACTATGCTCTCTCATATGTATGAAAATTTGAAAAAAAATTCTTGACTGTGAATATAGATAGATGGGTTTCCTTTCTTTTTCCACATGAGTAGGAGAAATTGTGGCTTTAATCCCAAATAAGATTTAGGACAGGCCATTCAGCTAAGTTGTTCCACATAAAGTGCCCAAAACTGAAACTCCACCCATTAGGGGCCATTTAGAAATATCTTGTCTGTTGATTAACCTTAGAATTGTCCAGTGTTGTTAGAGAACACAAGTCTTAGACTGGGTACCAGACTCCTCTCACCCTGAAAGTACTTTCTTGCCAGAGACACTTTTTATTACCTTGTTAGCTTCATGAAGTTAGTAAGACTTGGCAGCTCTGGCACAATGGTGAATGAGAAGAACCTACTATCAAGGTCATGGTTCACTATTGCATGAAACCTGAACATGACATCCTATTGCAGTGTGTGTTAAACATAGCTGAAAGGTTGGGTTTTGATATGGGAGGGATGTGGAAATACTGTCTTGAACAGAACAGTGTCATCTTCCAGTTTTGAAAATCAAATACCGTAGCAGAGGTAACAAGTTTTACTCTGGGTTCACTTCTGGTCCTTTTGTAAAACCATTGTTTATGTGTCAGTTGTATCATTCTGCATTTTAATAAGAGATGGCTAAAGCATCTAAGTGCTTTAACCAAATACACAAGCCTTGAGGATTTTCATGCTGGCACTGGCAGTGACCTGTGAGAGAACTTTGGGTATGAGAGCTGTGCTCTCAGTCAAAACTGAGCTACTGTACATGGACTTGTAGTCCTGTGTAAGAATTGAATCTTTTCTTTGGGAGAACAGAAACTTGCTAGTGGGCTCGAGTGTTACTACAGGAAAACATGATTGTATATGGTATTTTATGTGGAAATATCATGGTATCATTTTATTGGTGATTGAATTTCAAACTGGTGGAGATGTATGAATCCAAAATTATGAGACTGTGTTATTCCAATGCCAACTAATGTCAGCAGTTTTCTCTTTGTGCTGTAAAATCCGTACCTTTGGAAAAATGATGGAATAGGAGTGGAGGTCAAGCACAGCACACTGTGCTCCTGTTTTTGACACATGCTGTCATTGGTGGAGTTTGCAATACAAACATTTGCATTTGCAAAAGCTCACAAGGTGAGATTCTTTGTGCTTCTGCTGTATATTGTGAGAATAAGTAATATGTACTTCTTGAGATCTTCTTGACCTGAAAATGCTTGTGAAACCTGATACATGTATAAAAATGTGTCTACAATCCCTCAGAATTGTTTGCCATAGTAAATAATGTCTGGTAAATTATAGAATAATTTAGATTGGAGAAGACCTTTAAGATCAAACCCAACTGTTAACTCAGCATGAACCCATGTCCCTAAGTGTCACAGCTACATGTTTTCCTCCTCCAGGGATGGTGATTCTACTTCCCTGGAGGGCCTGTTGCAATGCTTGATAACTCTTTGGGTGAAGAAATGTTCCCTAATATCCACTCTAAGTCTTCCCTGTCACAACTTGAGGCCATTTCCTCTTATTCTGTCACATGTTCAATGAGTGATATAAAGCAATCCTATCAGTATCAGGATTTTCTAAGGGATTGTGGAACTTCTTGCAAGGGTTTGGCCAGTTGCCAGGTTAGGTAATGGTATTAGGATTACTTATCACTTTATTTATGGCAATTGTTTTTAGTACCTGAGAAATTTGCTACCAACTGAACTTCTGGTAAAGTGTTTTTCCACTGATGGGTAGTACTTGGTTTCCCTATCAGATGTAGGATTCTCAAGCTACAAAAAAATAGCTTACTTGTTAAGGTGGAACAAGACAAGTTGGGAAAAGATGCAACAGCCAAGAAAGTGGATGCAGACACACAGCATATCTTGCCTCTAATTTCAGACCCCAGCAGTGAGGTGAAATGTCCAGGGAGTTCAACCTAATTAGAATCCTTACTGCAAGTAGCACTTGTGTATGATGTATTTTATTATGGCACAATGAAAACAAAATTACAGTCTTCTAGAAATTAGGACTGTTTTGTGCTTTGGGGCAAAATAAATATGTTGGGGAGGAATAAAAACCCTGTTAGAGTGATTGGAGATAGTATCAGTCTGATTCTGTTCTGCAACTCAGTTCTTAAATGAATAGTTTGCAAATCCCCTTTCAGACTTGTTTTTCTTGTACAGATTCAAAAGCAAGGACACACTATATTTCTTCTTTATTAAACCTCAAAAGCTGAGGGTCCCATATCTCATTGTGGTATTGATGAAATCTGTGCCTTATCCATGTTCTTATAGAAGGAAACAGAAAATTAGTTATGTACCTGGGAAAGACAGAATGTAAGGAAAAAATCACTAACATCCTCTGAAATGTATTGACTCCAAGTGCTTTGGAGATGGTAGATGATTGAGTGGTGTTTTTATTGTCTAGCTTGCTGTTCTGTGTGAAAAATGTTTTTGTATATAATGTGTATTATATATTCAGATATACACAGGCACACATCTGAATAGATGTTTATATGAACTCGTTTGACCTGCTAGTGATAATAACTGTATTTTTAATTAAATTAAACCCAGTCTGTATAATTAGTAGATTTTGCTAGGACTTTCCACAGGATGGTGTCAGGATTGAGAAATATTGGAGGCAAAACATGCATAAAGACGTAAATTTTTCTCTGAATTTCCATATTGTATATTCTCTCCAGACGTTCTCTCAAACATGAACTGTAATTGGATTCCTTGGCTGTGCCTTTTGGAGGAAGCAATACGTCAGATTAATGGTACTTTTTAAACTAGAATGCATCAGGAGCAACTCTGAAGACTCTCAAATGCAACAGCCTTTAGTGAAAACAGAGGTTGGGTGGCAGAACATTAGATTTCTAGTGTGTCTGCTTGTATCTTTATACTTGAATGATAATTCCACTGATCTGTCTTGTTCCTTCCCCCCCTCTGTCAAATAGCACTAAACAAGTGTTTTTATTTCAAGAAGTAGTTGAGAGACTGACAATCCTGTATCTCCAGTCACAAGCCTTGTAGGAAAATAACCCACTACCAAGTTAAAGAGAGTGGAGATTAAGGTTGGGTCATGTTTCATAGAGTGAGATAAAGTCAGCATGTTAAAACTGGGAAACAAAATGGAGTGTGAGACATCATCAACAATAAACACAGCCAAATGGAGAATACAGGAACTGTGGGAAAAATTATCAATAAAAGAATAAGAAAAAAAAAAGCAAATTAGTTATAAATAAGGATTTAGGATGGGATGGGGTGTTAGAATAAAAAATGCCTAATAATTATTGGATTTATTTTCAGTTATTAAATTCAAAGTAATTGAATTACTTGGTGTGGTAAGTGGAGGATGGTAGAAAAATAGGAATAACAAATGTCTGATTTCCAGTTGGTATTACCTATCTTGACTATTTCCCACAATTCATCAAGCTCCTGACTAGGCCATTACACTGCCTCTAGAAATAGTTGAAGATTTCTCTTATTTCCCACTAGGTATAAGAGGTACCATTTTTACCTTCAGAATTGCTTAGAAACACTTGATTTGGAAATAAGTTTCCACTTCTCAGGACTGGCTCTGGAGGGAAGTTTATAAATCTAATAGTGCTTTGGGAATTGTGTGGGCTCCAGCATGGAATGTGCACATCACCGTGGACTTCATGGTCTCACAGAGAATTCTGCAGGACAACAAGAGAATTCTGATGCTTTGTATTTCAGTATCTTGTTCAGCATCTTGCTGACCTGGCATTCTGGCTCATTCCCACAGGCTGTTCTGATTAAGTAAGCAGAGAAAATTAGAAGGTGAATAGTAGAGTAAAGTAAATAATTTTGTCTCATCTTGGTGTTGTCATTGTATACAATGAAGCTGCAGAAGGAATAAATCCTTTATGAAAAAGATATTAGTAATTCTGAAGGGCCAGAAGTCTGTTATGCCTGCAAAAAGGAATTGGTTAAATAGGAAATGATGAAATAGTTGGTAGTTGAAGTTCACTCTTGCCTCTGAAATGTCAGGTTTGATGCTTGCTGCTACCAACTGTTTTGGCTTTATTTTTTAATTAAAAAAAAACTGTGAGCTTGAACTTTTTAGGTAAACATAAGTGTTCTGATTCCAACGTTTTGTAATAAAAGTACAGAAAATCGTGCATCTTAAAAGCTGAAATGTAAGATGACAAATTGGACCATAATGTTGTCAAAATCAGTCTTAGGAATTTTTGATCTTGATCTGGATTGATGGTTTTGAAAAGTGGGATCTTCCAATCAAACCTGACAGGGAAATCTTTTTATGCACCTGTGGCTTGCTTAACAAATAAGCACTTTTTCAGTCCCTCGAAATATGCTATTTCTGGTGCATATTCTCAATAGAATTGGAATGAGAATGTAACTGAGAATGGCCCTCTTGTCCTCCTCTCCATATCCACACCTGTTTAGGCCACTGCACTGGGCTGGAGGTTCAAGCTCTGCTCTGTTTTTGAGTCAAATTATTGGGAGCCTGAGGAAAGTACCTTTTTGACAATCCCAAATGTGTTAAATAATTCTATAATCTTACTCAAAGAAAAGCTGAAAAACTGTATTTTAGTGGTTAAGACCTTGCCTGGCATATAGGAAGAACATGAAGTCAACTCCAGAGCTGATATATATGCTATATCCATGGAAAACTAGTTGCTGATCTGCTTGTTATCCACACATGATTCTGTCTGTCCATGTTTTTGTCTGTAAAAACACTTCAGAAGGTCCAGGAGCTGATCAAAGACTGAAGAAATCAAGAGAAAGGGGCCCAGGATTTTTGGCAAAATGCACCCTGTTTTCACAGTTAGCCCTTCTGGCAGTACTGGATTTCCTGGTTTAAAACCGTGCTGGACTTGCTGTTCCCATCACTGCTGATAAATGCATTGTTCCTCAGGACCAACAGCTTGCAGTCTCTCATGATTATTACGTTCTCCATTGAGTTTTCAGAGGTGATTTAGATATGCACACCAATTCTAATAAGTCATTAATCCATGTACTTGTGTTCCACTGTAAATTTTCTACATAAACATTTACAGTGTAGCTGTGAAGTTGCTTGTTTACCTACGAGTTAAGAATCATCCTCTTGTCTCTGCTGCTAAATTGCTGTGAGTGAGAACTCAGATGATGTATGGATTTTAATAAAAAGGGGAGGAAGTGTCAATATGTGACAATGGTGCACAACAAGTTGGTTTCCTCTATTTTGCAACTGCCCTGCCAGAGGTTGGTGCAGCATTGCTACCCAGGAGCTGTGTGGGACAGGAGCTGTAGTTGAGCTGCCAGATTAATTTATCCTCTCAGGGCAAATCTCAGACTTGCTTGTCGTCTTGAAGCTGGTACTTTACAATGCTAAAAGCCTACAAGTCAGTTGTGGACTGTGTCCTGCATCCAAGATGCACCAAAGTGGAGCTTAACATTCGGTTTCACCATAGTTCAATTGGTCCTGGTGAAGGATTTTGTGCCTCGCATAGTGGAAGGCCAGTCTGTTTTTCCAGGAGACGTAGAGGTTTTTGCCACTTGGTATATAGCAAATGAGATGGTAAAACCTGGGGGAGGGTATTAAGATAAAGAGAGAAAAAGCTTCCAAGTAGCTCTTGACAGATGGTGCTTGAAAATGAGTATCTTTTTGGCACCATGAACGCTCCCTGAGGGGTTCTTCATTCTCCGATTCTTTCCCCTTTCTTTTTTCCCTTCGCTTGCTCCCTGACACTTCCCTTCATTTGCCGTAATTTAAATGAAAGCGCAGAAAAAGGCATATTTGGTTTTAATATGTAAAGAGCTACTCCCGGGTTTGAAGCAGCCATTTAACATGCAGGTTGAGTGAAAAGAGAAATGGAGGCTGGGGCTGCTGGCTGTCAGTTCTTGCCACAGCAGTCGCTGCCATTGCTTGGCTGCTATCAAAGATTCGTCAGGGGGGAAGTCGCTGCTTTGCAGACAAAAATAACAGATGGTCGTTCGTGTTTGCCTTACTCCAGGGGCCTCACCACAATACACGAGGTCCAAGAGAATTTGAATTACTGGGGGTGGCTGCTTTCTCTGTGTGTGCTCATGCATATTTGAGCAGATTTTTTTGTTTTGTTTTTGGATTTTATAAACTTGCTAATGAATATAATGATGAACCTATAGATTTCCTGAGATGCTTACACGATGTGTTGGTTTTGAAGTGAGTTTTAATTAAATTTTCCAGCACTCATCCACAATTTAGCACTGTTCTGTTGCAAAACAAGCTTCTTGCCACAGGTGGCAGGGCATGGATGTGACTCAGAAAAAAAAAAGCTCTCCCTGCTGCCAACCCAAATAAACATGGTTCATTTTGGAAAACTACTGATCACATTTTTGTCTCCAGCAAAGTAAATACTGTAGGCAAAATAAATGTCTATTTCAGTACAAGGTAAGTAGGACAGAATAGGATCATTTAGTTTTGAAATGTCTTATTTTTCATCTCTTTAAACTTGGATTTTTTTTTCCTTGAAACTAACTGGCTTTATCTTTACAGAGAAGTTCTGTTATGTAAAATTTAACATTGAACTCCTCAAAAAGGTACCTCAAATACTGTGTATGGCCAAAGAATGTGCCAACTTCGCCTTTTTGTCTTACGTTTTTTTCAACATTATTGCTTCCAATTAAGTGACTTACTTAATATTCAGAGTTAGGTTTAAAAACCAATTTTTGTTAGAGCCTATATGAGAGTGTGCAGTCAGTGTGTTTATGTTGATCAAGTACCATGTTTAGGACTTGCAGGAGCACTGATGAGAAGTCAATCCCAGATCTAGACCCAGTCTATTGCTTGGTTCCAGAAGGATTCTCTGAGTCTGAGACTTAAATACCATCTATGTGTATTTGGTCAGCCTGAGTGCACCATGCTGGCAGTTCATGTTTGGTACCCACACACACAGATGGGTGTGGTGGTCGTGTGTGGGACACACCTTGCACTGGGGTGCTGTGTGCCATGGCAGTGATTCTTCTCACTTAATTTAATGCCTAAAGAACACTGACCAATGGTTGGTAATCGCAGAATGTGCTGAGTTGGAAGGGACCTACAAGGACCAATTTTCAGTCCATGGCCCTGCATAGGACCATGCCCAAGGGTCACATCGTGTGCCTGGGATTGTTGTGCAAATGCTCCTTGAACTCTGCCAGGCTGCGTTAAAACCCTTCACCAAAACCATCAATTTGTTGTTACCAATCAACAGCAATAAGGCTCAGTAGCCTGTTTGGGTTCTGTTTTTTGTCCTGACTCCTTTGTCTGCTGCTGCAGTCACCTGGGTCTGGGAATCTTGCAGAGAGAGTTCTCTGAGCCAGTCCAGTATATAGCACACTGCAGGCTTTGGGGATGATGTTTTCTTCTCTCAACTGGCCACCCCACTTGTCTTCTTCGTGGCAGAAGAGGAGATAAATGCATAGATAACTAGGTGGTGGTCGGCTTGCTTGATTTTAGGAGTGAATTTTTGTTAATGTAGTGGCTATTCAAGCATGACTGAAAATGCATGCAATTTGGCTTAGATTCTTTAGTATGGTTGGCTGATTCTCAAGTGAATTTTGCTAGATGAACTGTGTAATCAAGTTGTACTATGCTATGAGATGTGTGCTCTGTGTATAGATGTTTGGTAAATAGAAGTTATTACTGCAATTTTGAACTCTGTAGACCTTTTAATGTCAGAAGGAGAAAGAAGCTGGTTCTGTGGTGGTTGTTGTGATGATGGCCAAGATAATCTATCAACAAAGGTCTTTGGGGTTTAATTTTAGATTTGCAGAAGCATGGCCAACTGGTGAAATGTTTGTTTTGTTAGTAAAGCTTTTTGAAATCTGTGAACAGACAAATTAGAAGACAACACAAAATAGCAAAGTTGAAGGCTTGTTTGCTCAGTGATGAAATTACATACTCTTCATAACAACGCTGATATACAGAGTTTTCTCAGTAATCCTGCTCATAATCCTGCTTCTGGCTCACACACAGTGATGGTCAAACGGAAAAATATGATTAATAGTCAGATTGATGCTTTGTAGCAGTTAAAAAGTTTAATATTTCAATGAGTATTTTCTGTCAATATACTGGCTTTGATTTTTAGATGGCCACTTAGAAACTTTCCAAACTCTTATGCTTATTAAAAAGTTTACTAATATCCTGAATCTCAGAAAAATTAAAGTAACCTTGAGTGTCAGTGCTCATTTGATCCAAATATGAAGACAAACACTACACAGCAGACAAGAACATGGGTACAGTTGTGATGGACAGGAACCATAATTGTGATTGACACCAGACAATAACTTGGGGGAAACCAAGAAGGGTTTAACATGGGGTACATGGGACAAACCACTGTAAAACAACAAATGCATGCAGAAACTGGGAAAACCCCAAAACCACACCACAACAAATACTTGTAGAATATTTTGTGACCCTGAGATGAGAGGACTGTAAGTGTAGTTTGGAGTAACTTGGCCACTTATGCTGTGGTTGGAGATGAATACCTCGAGAAATCCTCCAAGAGTCTACAGCCATCGCTTGTTTACTATTTCAAATATTTTTATGTGATATAGAAAGCAAGCAACCACAAACATAACAAAATCCCAACCCAAGAAGTTGATCTGTTCACAGAACTCAAATCAGGCAAAAAGTCTGGGGTGGGAACACCCTCTATTCATGTGTTTTTATGTGCCAGCTCTGCAATTTCTGTCTTTTGAGAACATTATAGGAGGTGTTTGTGCATTGGTGAATGCACAGACTGCTCTGGGTTCAATACCAGTGAACAGTATTCCTTGATCTGTTATTTGGAGATGGTATCTGACAGTATATTTCAAGAAGTTCAGTTTATAGTGTTTGTGACCTGCATACGTGGTGGTGAAAGGGTCTGCCAGAAATAGTTCAGGGCTTTAAGTTCATCTCTCTAGACTACCAGATAATTTCCAATGTGTTAGCAAAGATGGGTAGATTAGCAGGTGGTTCATGCAGGAAAACTAATGAGGTTCATGGGCAACTGGGGATATAAAAGAGCAGGGGAGAAGTTAGGAGAGGATGGAGTCTGGAAAAGAGTGATGGTGGGGTTTCTGGCTCAATAAGACTGCCTGATACAGCCTTATTGACTGCTACAACTGCCCCTTTTGTTCCATAATAATAGAAACTTTTTGTATCTGTATCTCATTGGTATGCCACTGCTGACACATACTGTGAACTTCTTTCTCCTTGCTTGTGTATATTGGTGTCTATGAATTAATTGCTTGGTCATATCTGGATTGCAGTTCTTACAGTTTTAATAATAGTATTGCCTGTGTTTATGTACTCTGTGAGCAGCTGTGTGCCCTAAACTACTAAAGACTCACCTTGGTGAGGTGGGCTGTAGATGGTGCAAGTTTCTCTTCTAAGTTCCTCTGCTTTGGCTGGGCCGTCAGGGAGAGTTAAACAAAATAATTTGGTCATTGCAGCCAGTGTGATTGTGATGGTACCAAAGTTGTTCAAAACCACTGAATTAAATAGTTCTTCCAAATCCCTAACCGTTCAGGATCTGCCCATCCTTTTCCTCAAGAAAGGCAAGTTTTAAATCCTCTTACTTTTCAGAGGTTATTTTCTGGAGTCAAATGAAATTGATTTTTCCTCTCTTCCCCACCCACATAACAGAAGTTCTTGAAAAGAGTTTTGTATAATTAGCAGTTTTACTTGGAGACAGTATGAAAATTTAAGTCATAAGAGAGTCATAAGATGTGCTAGTCTATCAAAGTGACTTGCAAACAAATATCTGACATGGATAAAGCTGTACAGTCTGCCTGGTTTCTAGAATGTCTGGTGTATTTGCATTTGTTTAGATTACAAGGCATATTGCCTTGAAAATTCTCTGAATCGTGATACGTAAAAAGAGAACATTTTGAAATAGACAATGGTAATAAAGAGGCACAGTTTCTCTTCTAACTCAGCCATAAATATTGTTCTTAGCCTCAGTCTTGCCGTATTAGGATGAAGTCAATTGCTTGACTTAGCTTTCTTCTTCTTTTAACCAATTATGTTAAACTGCCTGTATGCAAGGTCCTGTTTGTTTACAAACTAATGGAGCTTTATTGAATTTTGGGCGTTTAAAAAATAGGAAAGAATAAATTGTCATTGCTAAAAGATGAAGAAACCCAGGAGTGGGTAAACCCAAGAGCAGGACTTGAAACAGCTTTGTCTGCAAAACACTTATGGTGTAATTACCTACTGTGTGTGAACATATATATCCCCTCTGGCTAGCAACCTGCTTCTCCCCCCACCAGGGGGACTGGGGAGGGAATTGGAAGGGTAAAAGCCCAAGAGCTCATGGATTGAGATAAAGACAGTTTAACGGGGAAAGCAAAACTGCAACCAAAAGAATCAATTTTCCACTTCCCATGGGCCAGCAGGTGCTCAGCCATCTCTGGGAGAGCAAAGCCCATCATGCTAAAGCTGTGAAGACAAACACCATCATTCCATATGTTCCCCCCTTCATACTCCTTCCATCCACTTTATCTACAGATGTCACATGGCCTGGAATGTCTCTTTGGTCACTTTGGGTCACCTGTCCCAGCTGTGTCTCCTCCCAGCTTCCCATGCACCCTCAACTTCTTCACCAGTTTGTCAGTACAAAAAGCAGAAAGGCCTTGGGTCTGTGCAAGACCTGTTCAGCAATAACAAAACCATCTCTGTATTATCAACCCTTTGTGCTCTGTACAAAGCCAAAACACTGCTCCACACCAGACACCAAAGAAAATTAACACTACTCCAGTTGAAACCAGCAAAGGCTGGAAAAATAACCAGGAAAAATAATCTATGGTTCAAGTTGGGCTATGGTTCCTCAGACCCAGGTCTAGGGATGTGAAGTCTTACAGAGCTCTGTGGTTATTGTTGAGATATGTAAGGTCCTTGGGTTAGTCTGAAGTCTTGTTGGATTTTTAGGGTGTTCTGGACTGGGCAGAGGAATCTAGGCTAGGATCTAATACAGCTATCTGCTTCCAGGCCAGTGTTTGTTGAGTGGTTCAGATAACTGAGATGACCCAAAAGGATGGGAGTTAGCAATGTGGAGGAGATAAAGATGATGTATGTGGCCTATCTGGTTCAAGTGACTGGTACCTCTGTGCTGCATGGCCTGAATATAGAAACTATGTAGACTTATAAGGTGGATGATGTTAATGAAAAGTGGCAGTTCCACATCTCTAATGCCAAGTGCATTACTGAATAATTCAGTCCCTTGTACTGTTCATTTCACTTCAGTTCCCTTGTAAAGGGATTTATTATTTGGCACAATAATTCTGCTGTCCTTGTCACAGTTTGGCCATAGGAATGCAATAAGGTGTACATGGAAGCAGGAAAGAGATTTATAGGGGATTAAAGCTGCTCTGTTCTCATCTATTGTAGACTCTATGATAGATCCTTGGAGCTAGTCTAGTTTATAGCTGAGAAGGGAAAAAGTGAGAAGGCCTATTCAACACCTCACATAGCAGTACTTCTTTAATGCATGTTACTCAGATTATGAATTCTTGTAAGAAGTTCTTTTGAGTGTGAAAAATTCGTTCTGCAGGAGTTTTTCTTGGTATTGAATATGAGCTCAAATTTCCACCCACCCAACTCTTTCTGTGATGTTCAGGTTTTGCAGTAAATTTGGGCCAATGAGTGTGAGAACCCAGGTGTCTGAATGCAGAATCATCTAACAGTTCTTTTGAAGCACATTTGACAGTTTCAACTTACTGGGTTCCAACTTGGGGAAAAGCACAGTAGATCCCACAGCTGAAAATGTCATGCAAGAACTTTCAAGACCTATCAGATGCTTCTTACAAGCCTGTTCATTGAACTGTATTATATAAGTACAGGCTGTTGCTGAAGATGGTGTTGGTGCATTGCTGTTTTGCACAGTAAGCTCAAACGACAGTTAAAATTGATGGAAGTCCATGGAAGCAGCTCAAGGTGCTTGTGACCATGGTACTGAGATAATGTCTTGCAGTAATTCTTATGCTTTACCAAAAGTTAATCAAGTTATGGTAATATTTTAATACTTCAGCACTTGTGAATGAGAGAGCAGTGTTCTTTCTTTTTGTTTTCTTTGTCAATAGACATAGGCTGTTACATGCCTTTTGCATTGCTAATGACAGTGTTTTATCTGGAAATATATAGGTTTCTACAATTACTTTGATAGATTAACACCATAAGTGCTCAAATTTCCCTCAGTTTTTTTTCCATTCCTGCGTTTTCAGCTGGCTCTCTATATCCAACTTTGAGGTTGTATCTGACTTTGTTTAGTAAACAAGTGAGGAGATTAATTTGAGTTATCCAGAGTGGCATTCAGCCATCTGTTCAACAGGATCCCTGGCTTGCAGAGTTGCTCTTTGATTATACGGGTGGTTTGTTTTTCAGATGAATTTTTTTGATAATAGGGAGCATTTTACGGTAGGCAGTCTCATGTTTTTCCTAATATTACAGAACTTGGAGGGAAGTATGGCAATAAGTATAAGGGAGTTAAGGCAATGAAATGGCTCTAAGAACTTAAGAGCTGCAGAACCATGTGGAAAAGGGAACAGGGTTTCCTCAGAGGTAAATGGAAAATGGCTGAGGAACTGGAGAGGAGGTTTTTATGGCTCAGCTGTAATCCTCAGGCAGACTCCCTACAGCCAGGATCAGAGTATTATTATGTGGGAAGGAACTTTAAATCTTACCATGTTCAGTTGCTGCTGGGGGGAGCAGAGGTAACCTGCTAGTTTTGAATGAGTGAGCACAGGAATTGGGAGCGATTGAGGCACAGGAGCACAGAGCATCTGTGGAGAGCAACCTTGTTTCTGGTACTAAACTGAAATACAGCTTCTTAAATTCAAGTTCATGTGTTTCCCCACTCAAGGATATTTTTTAGTTTATAGTAACACTCAAGCACATGCTTCATTATCTATCTACATAAGGGATAGACAGCATAATGAACATAATGAAGTCAAGAAGAAAGGAAAGGATTCTAGAATAGCTGACATCGTGTGGTGAGCCATGCCTGTTGAAATAACTGGGTTTTATGCTGCTGGCAAAGACAGGTATTGAGGGTGAGCTTACCCATGGTTAGTGAATTGGGATCCTGTACTGCAGTGATTCTGTGGATACTGAATTGGGAGCTGTACCCTGTACTGAAGGGATTCGGTGGTCTTGGTAATGGATTAGTGACTTGGTATGAGCTCCAGGTGTGCTGCAGTGCAAGATGTTCCATCTGAACCTTGAACGGGTGAACGGGGGAGAATATCAATTAGGGATGACCCTGTGTCTTTGTGCACAGTTTGCCAGTACTGGAATGCTTTGCACTCAATCCAAATTTGCAATATACTGAGGGGAGGAAGGAGAAAAAAAAAGAGCAATGATTTATTTGAAGTCCTTTTTTCAGTGATTGATTTAAGGATATGTTTGGGTGGTCAGATGGATTAAGCAGTGCCTTGGTGGCTATGTTGTGGTACCTTCACTTGAAGGAAATTATTCTAGAAAAATACCTGTTTCATCTAAATAAGCGTAGATGTATGAAAGCTGAACCCAGAAAAATTCAAATTAAATGGGAAGTTTTTGCTAGGTGAAGTTGATTAACTGTTGAATCGAAGTGTCAAGAGCACTGTGGAGTCTGTTTGCCTTAATTCCCTCAGGTAGAGACTAGAAAGTATAATTTGATCAAACAAGTTTCTGGCTTAAACACACAGGCAATTGGTTAACATTTTAAGTGCTATCTCAAGCAGGAAATTATATTACTCTGTAATGGCATTCTTTGGTTTTAATATGTCTGATCAGCTGGTGGAAAAAAGAACAGAACATTTTTCTCTGTCACTGAAGAATTAAAATTCATTAGAATTTGATCTGGAGAATAAAATAATTTTGGTAGCTTTTCATGTAGCATTTTTTTTTGCTGAAGAAAAACAGAATTTCTGTATTTCTGCAAAGACAGTCCTACTTCATCAAAAGCTAATGTCCAAATGTAAGTATCTTGTGTGTGCATGCATACTCTCTATTTTGAAAATGCATTTCAAGAAATGATGTTGTAGCAGTGGATTGTTGAATATCTGATAGCTTAAGATCAGGAAGAGATGACTGAAGCTCCTTGGTGAAAGGTGTGTGGTGTTTGTTTACCACCTACTGCTGTTCTTTTGAAACACATCTGTGAGCAGAATATTGTCAAGGGATGTTTACAAAATAAGCCAAGAGCCTGTCAGCCACTCAGCCTTTTCTCTGTGTTCTGGGGAATAAGTTAAATTTCCTCTGTGTTTTCCTATCCCTCTTGTAACATAAAAATCATCTGAAATCCACAGCAATGCAGACAGCTGGGAACCTGGCAGCCCAAGTATTCTTTTAGGAAGAAAATTGGGCCTGGAAAAAAAATCTTCTTATGCTGGGAAACTCTGCACTGTCTTGCTGGAGTGCTGGGAGCCTCTTGCAATGCTTTCACATGCAACTCCTAGATAACATCTGATTATTGCTACAGAGTCCTTCTTTAAGTCCTCAGCTTTGTGCAGAGGTTTTTTTTTGGTAACATGTTTCATCTTGCTGGCCTTGGAGGTTTTTATTGACTCTGTCTTTATTGAAGTACACAATGAGTAAACTGCTTTTGCTTATATGTAATTCTGTCCTTGCTAGTCCTGCTTTCAGCAGCTTTACTGTTCCTGCTTCAGGAATAGTCCCTGTTTTGAAGATCGCCAGTGGAATTCCTCATTGGAAATTAAAAAACTGTTTCTTAAAAGGAAAACAGAATATCAGACAATCATCTGATACCTTTTGTGGTGCCAGCTTTAATGGCACTTCCTGCCTGATTGAAATAACATTCATTATGGGCATGTGAGTTTAAAAATACTCTGGACTTAGTTCTGTGTAGGCTTTATATTGCATTTAATTTGAATTTCATCTTGTTAGTAAATTTCTGTTTGAAAATTATAAATTATTCAAAAACATTCTATTGTCTCTGAACTTCTGATTTACTCCTGGTTTAAACATGGATTGTCTGCTTTACTATAACAATTATTATTGAAAAGCGACAACAAAGGATCTGTTTCCTTCATACCAAATAAAATGGAAGCAGGTGCAATAATTTTCATGTAGTGTTCTCTTAAGAAAATGGTATTTTTCATTTGGCCATATCATTTAGCAGTGCTCTTTTGTAACTTGCTGAGTATTTTCTGCATCAAGGGTATAAAAAAGACAAAACAAAAAGCCACAAGAACCAACCAAAAAAACCTGAAACATCCCCCCTGCCACCAACAAACAAACACACAGGGCCTTCTACTGTACTTGTAGTTCTCCTCCACTACTTGCTTGACAATACCTCAGGCTGCTGCTGCTCTAATATATTGTCCTACTGAGTGTATTCAAGGAGTACATCGTGTGAGGATTTTCTGTGGTGCTCACACTGCTCTTGGGATGCCAGGACAATAAAGCTAGTATGTAGACTTAGGAATTAATATCTTTATGGATTAACTGTTTATTCTGTTACTTGCAAGTTACACACTTGTACATAATTTGTTGAGATTTTTACATATACAAAGCATGAAAAAAAATTCAGAAATGTCTGCATAACATAATAGAAGTTATTTTTTTATCGCTAATCAGTTTAAGTGTGTCTGACAAACCTTTTCTTTAAATTCAATGCTTCAATGCTACTAGGGAAGTTTCCACTCTGGCAAAGATGATGAGAAAACACATCACTTGCAGTAAGGAGTACTGCCATGGTACTGAAAACACAGTAGCAACTCAGTGATTAAATAGTGTTTGTTCCCAAAACTCCTGCTTTGCAGCACTGTTTCATTTATCTCTTTAATGTGTCACACTGTGCCATTGCTCAGCTAGAGGCTGAGAGGAAATGTAGCTGCACTGCATACCTGCAAGAGAAGCAAGAGGCCTGGAATGCTCCATCTGGAAAAACAGTGTTTGTGACACAAAGACAGGATCCTGTGTCTTGTGGCCCCGGTGTCCTTGTATTTGCATGGAGGCAGCAGCATGGATCGGCTCACTGCGGCAGCAGTCCAGCTGATGTGACTTGCATTATTATCAGATACCTGATTGCAGTCTCTGGATGGATGGAGGGGAGGGACGTGAGGAGCATGACAATGTGTGTGTGCTGCTGCTGCTGTGTGATGGTAATCTGTGATGAGGACACGGGCTCAGCACTGCAGAAAAGTTTTATAAGGACATGATGTATCTGCTTTGTGAAATTCTGGTTGTTACTGGCATTTTGGACTCTGATGTATTGCCAGCTTGTCCAGAAGATGTTTTGACAACCATCTTTAGGCTGAGCAGGACCAAGAAGGCTCAGGGCCTCAGTTCTGTTCTGAAATGGAAGTTTTCTTCTGACAAAGACTTACACATAATATGAGACAAATTTTGAGATTCCAAGGCTGAAGTAGTCCAAGTGTTGGATTCCAATGTGGTATTTCATGATTTTCCTTTTCAAGGCATTTAAAATTTCTTGCATAACTGTGTCAATAAAATTTTGTGACAACACTTCTGACCTTTTAGATGCTGTGGTAAATTATTCAGACATAGGATCTTGATTTTCTGTTTATTGATCACAAATCTCTATGGTCCTACAGCTTTCAGTGGAGCAATTCCTGGCCCATACTGGTTGCAGTGTGGTATTCAGAAAAATACTTTTCTAAACTGAATGTAATTGCCAAAATATATTTTTGGAACACTTCTTAGGGGCTACTAGAAGAAAAATCTTGACATAAGGTCTTTACCTTGATATTCCTTTTGGAAGTGAAGACAACTGGATAAATAAAAAAAAAATTAATAAAAAGAGAAAGAAAAGAGAAGAAAATATGTCATGGCCTTTGTATTCAGAGCAGGAAAAGCTTTTTCAGATGTGTGCAGCAGCAGAGCAATGCCTCAAACTCAGACATGCAGAAGTCCTTTCTTATAGTGCAGAGCTGCACATCCTCTATTGGCCCGGGGGAGCCAATCAGTGGAGGATATTTCTGGCTTCTAAATTGGTCCCTAAAACACCTATTTAAATCAGAAATAACTCACTGAGCAGAGGGAGGACAAAAAAACCCCTTGTAGTTGCAAACCACTTGAAAATTTTCCGCGATGCCAAATTTGCATTGCAAATCCCCTTGTATCTCTTGTATAAGCTGGTACAAGAAATTGTATTAGATATTCAGAACATGGAACAGTTATCTGTAGGAGGAAATAAACTTTTAAATGTTTTGTTTTACTGTCTTATATTATTCAATCACTGTAAGTTATTAAAGTGCCTATTTTGTAATGATTTGCACTAAGTTTTATTGCTGTTTTAAGTACAGCAGAATATAGGTGACAAGTTTTCATCCTCTTTATCTTGTTAAAACTTTATTTTAAGTTATGTTAAAATGCTGTCTGGGGGTGAGTACCCAGGAGCAGTGTCTTACCTGCTAGCCTGAAAATGTCAAGGAGAAACAGAATTGCTTATAAGGAGAATATGCAACAAATAGTGTGGATCAGGAGTTAGGGCATTGGCAAAGACAGTAAGTGTTGAAGATGACATGTGCTAATGAACAAGACTTATATTGAGCTGAAAACATTGGAATGGGACTATGAAATTACAGCAGTCATACTACAAGTGTTCCTTTTTGGGCTTATAATCAATTTCTTACTCTTATTCTAAGCAAGACTTTTTTTTTTTCCTCTGACTCATTTGCCCTCAGGTGTTTTCAATTCTATCATTTTCATGAAGACTTCATAGTTGCCACTTGATGAGCATGACAGGGTTTGGCCTGTGTTACATCAGGAAAAGGAGAAAGCAGTCGTGTCACATAAAGATGTTTCTGTCATGATAACTAAGTGAGTGGTTTGGTCTGCAGTATAAAGTTTGTAGGTCCATTTGATAGTATGTATTTAACATGGGTTTGGTTTGTTCTCTGATAAAATTGGAATTTTCACTACTTTTAGAGGTGGAGCAGAAGAGAGCGTATCTATAGGCTTGAGAAAAGAGATTTCTCTCTAAGATTTAGGGGTTTTTTTCCCTCACATAAATGCATAGGCTATAGATTTGAATCTGAGCAAAACCTTGCTTAATTTTGGAGGAGTTAATTTTCAGGTCTGTTTTCAAGTGCAAGTTCTATAAGACTCCGTTAGCTATATTTTTGAACTCCTCCGATTTTTGATTGTACTGTATTTTGAGTAGCTTGTAGATAACAAAATTATGTTCCTTTGAATGGCTACAGAACTGGTACACCTTTTCCACTTGTAAAAATTGCAGTGAGCTCCCTGGATCATTCATTCTCTGTCCTTTGTGAGCTGCTCTCTGATTCATTGCTGAATTTTTAATATTTTGATTTCAGCATCCCCCTTAGACAAGGCACTGTAAACTCCAGGACTTCTGTTGTCACATTCGTAGTAACAAAGTGCAGTGTCAAACCAGGGGAAGCTTTCATAGTAAAATGTGGATTTGCATTCTAGTAAAAGAAAAAGAGAAATATCGGTGTATTAGGGATATGAAGAAGAAAACCACATTCAGTGGAAGAAATTTTTAATTTCTCTGTGTTGGACAAAACCCTATTTTATTTGTAAAAACCACCTAGTTTGTGAAGATAGTGTTTCAGCAGAATGTCTTATTCAAAAGTAGGATGGGGCATTCAGACACTCTTCCTAGTGTTTTGCCTTTCTCAGTTTTTACCTAGTAAATTATTTCTGCTAGCTCCCAGTGCTTCTGTCTAGGCTGAAGAGGCAGCATTTTAAAAATAAGCTAATAAATTTCTTCAAATGGGATGAAAATACATCCAGGTCTAGTGAAGTTTTCAAAATAGGTGGCCCCAAGCACAGGCACAGACTTAACCTTAGATCTAAATTAAGCTGGTGGTCAGTAGGTGTGTCATGCTGACAGCTGATGAGAAACCAGGTGCAATTGATTGTTTTGCTTTGTCAATGTAGACTTAACACCCTCTGTTCTTAACTTACACACAAAGGGAGTTTCTATCTGTAGTAAGAATAAACTCTGATATTTCAAAAAATTAATACTATGCTTGATCAGTGTTAGATACTTTTGAGCATGGCACTCCTAATGTTACAATATCAGTGTTATTTGCGGAGTGTTCTGAGAGTACATTACATTTTCTGAAATGTGTATTACCTTCCTATGTTTTAAAGAAGTTACTGATTAGTACAATGAGATAAATTCCTATTTATTTAGCTAGTGTGATAAGTACCTTTCTGTAACTCACTACTTCAACTGACAGGCAGAAAGCAAGAATTCACCAAGCAACTGAAACATTTTTTAGTTGCAAAGTAATTTTTAATGAGGTACATTTTTCCTGCTAGGAAGAGGAGTGAGGAAGGAAAAATAGCAAGTACAGTATACAAAAGGATCTTTGTGTCCCTAATACTGGCTGACACGAGAAGCTTGCAAAACAAAACCAAATCTTTTGCAATGGAAATGAAGTGCATGCACAAAGAAGAGACCAAGGGTGAAATGGAAAGCAAATGAAGTCAGTCATGTAGTTTCATTTGTACCTGCTGAAAATGACTCCTTTTACTTGAGAGTTAGTAACAAGTTGTATGCTTCAAGAATTGCAACTAAACCAATGTGGTGTGTTTGCATTGGGAAAGCAAAAAGTAGAAGAAGAGCCATTTCCTCAGTAGTTACTTTCTTCCAATTTGGGTGTTAGTTGGGACCTTTGGGAGTTGGTTCTTTGGCAGGGCAAGCCAAGCTGCAGCACAACAAAGACCAGTAGAACTGGCTCCTTGCAGGGATTAGAGCAGATTTGTCTGCTGTCACACTGCAGATACTCCTTAAACAGCTGTAGCTTTGCTAAGTTGTGGGTAGTTCTCCAGTGTCTTCATGGTGTTCCTAACACAGCAGTTGTATGGAATAACACACTAAGAAAAGTCAGTGTCCATAAAAGAGGCAGAGAAGTCCTTCAACTTTGTTGGAATAAAGGGAGAGTGTCCCCTGGGGCACATTCCTGCAGGGTTTTCTCACTTGGGATTTTGGAGGGCACAGCCTCCATTTCTCCTAAACTCCCCAGCTGCATGTTGCCCTCTTCCTGCCTGGAAGGTACAGGCTTCCCAAACTGCCTACCACATATTCCCCCTTCAACCTGTCATTTTACCCCAAAGTCCCGAAATTCAGGCTTGTGCTGACCCACTTGTCTGTTTCAGGAGTCAACCTGCTGCTTGAAGTTAGTAGAGACATTAAGCCCCATTTCAAAGATGTTAACACCCATACCTTTACCCATAGAATTGTTTGTACTGACTTTATTACACATCTTCCCCGTTACAGTGAACAAGGACTGTTTGGGTTTGCTATTGTCTTGGGTTGTAGTGTAGGATGTACACAAAGTATTAATTCTATCACCATCTTCATGAACTGTTGAAACCAAGTGGGGCAGTGATCTAGTGTTTGCAGGCCCTNGTTATCTCTGTTTAATGGGCCATCAAGGACCCACTTTACAACTCTCATCCCATTGGGAGATGCTCTGCCCAGGGGGAGGAGCCAAGCACTCCCATCTGGATAGAATCTGGGATTTGGGACAGGACAAGCAGCCCTGACCCACTGGATTCCCAGAGGAGCAGAGCTTCCAGACCTTTTCTACAGGATCACTGCTTCAGGAAGAACCACCTCATCTGGACTGCTTCCACCACTCTGCTCAGGTTGTATTCTGACTCTGTCAGTGGTCCTTTGTGTTATTGCATTTATTTTATTTTATTTTTTACCTTTTTTTTCCTTTCTTCTTATTAAATTGTATTTCTGACTTGGAGCCTCTCACTCGTTTTGCTTTTCAAACCATGACAGCTACTTTGCTGTTTCTTTGGCTGTGAGACAGAGATGAGGCTGTCTGCGTTTGGTTTGAAAAAAAGTTTCAAATTTCTGAAAAAGAGGCTGTGTAAGTTCTTGGTTTGTATCACTTGCTTTTAGATAGTGTGCTAGAGAGAGACTACTCCCAAATGTGGTCTTGTATTTTTCCTTGAATTGAGCAGTCCTTTCTGCAGCAGTTAGCTAATTTTTGGGAAAGCATTCTGTCTTTGTGTGCATATGTAGCATTCATGCTTGATTTGGGCTTTTAAATGATGCTGGTCTTGACAGCAAATTAGTGTGACAGATACACATTCTGGTTTATGAAGAAATAAACCTGTTAAATTTGACTGTACCAGATTTTAGAAGCTCTTAATTTTTTTTGGACAAAAAAAAAGTAATTGGGTCAACTGAAATGTGTGTTAGATGTGTGTTTTTTCAAGTGCAAAGTCTTTTGTTAACACAAGGTAAGATTTTTGAAGCAACCACTGTAATTCAGTCAAGCAGTATCTGCATAATCTGTTTTAATGGTTTCAGGTCTTTTGTGACCCAGTTTTCTTGCATAAAAATTCTGGGAGTACTGATGAAGCTCAGTGTTCTTATTTTGGCACAACTATACCTTCTTGAAATCACTCTTTTTATCTCTACATAGTAGTAACGTGGCTATTTGTGTGGTATATCTGCATTGGTCTGCACTGGCTCTGTCTGCTTTTGAATGCTGTTTCCCTTGTGGTGTGTGTGCTTTTGGATGCCGCAGCTGCTGGCCTCCCCTTGAGTTCTGCATTTTAATTCCTCTTTGTCACATAATGACCTCCAATGCAGCCAGCACCAGGTTCTTTAGCCAAGTTGTGGGAGTGAACAGGTTCCTTTGAACAATTTCTTGTGTGCTGACCAGAAACTAAGTATGTCATTGCCTTTTCTGTTTTGCACTTGTGCTTCAGTGTGCTGTGTTTTTGTAGTGGGGGTCTTGTTTTAGTTTAGTTTTGAGTTTTTTTGGTCTAAAACCTATTCTATTGGGCAATGTCTGCCATCCTAAATGAGAGCTCAAGTTGGATAATCTCTCGTATTTCCTGTATTTCTAAGTGATTAATTTTTGCAAATGGTTTTGCTCAGAGAACAGGCAGCCAATTCCTGTGTCTCAGAACATTAGTTTGACTTCTGAGCTCAGATTCATTGAATAGAAATATTACAAACTTCTACAGCTGGCTTTGAACCATGAGTTTAGTAGGAATCCCAGAGGGCAAGGTTTATTTTTAAGGACTATTTGAGGTCAATAAGAACAATCAGATAACGAATTTATCGTATTTCCTCCAAGATACCAGTGTATTAAACTAGGATATTCCATAATATGGATTACTACTCAAAATATAGTTTATATTTCTATAAACTAATTCCATGCTTGTGTTCTAGGCCCAGGCTTCTCAGTATTGCTGCATGACCTTCAAAGGCCCATTTGTTGACCAAACTCTTAAACCCCATGCCTTATATTGTAACTGAGGTTTCTTGGGCTGCAAGTAGATACTCAAGAAACACTCTTTGTGTCACCTTACAACAGGATATCTAGATCTGATTCTGTCTTGTAAGTGGTCAGTTAAGAAAAATAGTTGTAGCACCCTCCTTTGAAAAACCTTAGGTCATTGAAATTAGTTTTTGAGAGTGAGCTAATATGGCACTGAAAACTCTGAACCTTTCTGATTTAAAACTTGATGTCATCAGCTGTGTCTGTCTAATTCTAGTCTGCTACATTTAGTTTGGTGGAGTGTGGGGTTTTTGTTTGTTTCTTTGGGTTTTTTTTTTAATGCACACAGCAGATCGTTTGCTTGGACAGGAGAATTTTGTGGCAAGTGGAGATGATGGCTCCAGGACATAGGAGCTAAAGAAGTGTGGTAGATACTTGTTTACTTGTGGTTGTGAATGTATGAAAATAAATAGCCTGCACAGTGGGAGAAAATCTTATTACTAAAGACATCATTAGATGCAATAACTTTAAAAAGGCATAGTTTAAGGTTGCATTAAGAAGTATTGCTTAAACTGCATGAACACATTCAAAGAAACTGCCATCAAATCTTTCCAACCAACATCTAGCTGAGGTTTTCCTGAGTTGAATGGAGATGATTTTTAGTGTTTTTATTTTCAAAGACAAATGTCTTCATGGTGGAAACAACTTTTTTCCTGAGACTATGGCACCTTATAGTAGATGGTAGGCTTGCCTTGAAGCAGAAGTAAAAAACCCTAAATAGAGGACATAAAGCATTAAATTGTTGAGTGTCAGTCCTTCACCACAAGAACACAAAAATTCATCTTGTGTGCTGTAGATAAAATAGTGCAGCAGTAAGCTGGGCTTTTTTTGGACACGTGCACACCAGACTGAACTAGAAATAAAGAAAACTTCAGAGTTGTTTTATCGTTTATCTAGAGGAACAAATAATTCACTGCAGAGGAGAATGAACTTCAGATAAGAGCCCTGACAGTGATGTAGTATGATATAGGGCATTACCACTTTATTTTATAGCATCTTTGGTGAAAATGATATCTCAAAGTCTTTGTGTGGTTAGATAATACAGATATAAAGTTAAATGGTAGCAAGGAGAGAGAAATTAAGACTTTTAAGGAAAGAGGGGACAAATGGGTTTCCAGACAGCATTTAGAAGATGGATGGTATATCAGTATGGCAGAGGTTCTTTTTTTTTTAAAGAAACATTTTTCTAGATGTGGCAGGTAGACTGGGAAAATATCTATTTAAAGAATTGAAGGCAGAGAATTGCATGTGTAAAGATTGCTGAAGTTTGCTCTTGCTTTCCAGTACCCACTTGGTAATACTCAAGCTGACTTTGGCCATTATTTACATAACTTTCTTCCCTTAGACTTCGCTTCATTGGGTTGTATTCGTGCTTATGGGAATTAAATAATTCCTGACTCATGCTGATTTAAGTGAAGTAAAAGTTGAGTGTTTTAGTCATGTGCCTCACACTTCATGGTGAGTTTTAGCTTTTGCTTCCCATCTTCAGCTTCTTGGTAAATTTCCCTAAAAGATTGTCCTGGGCAAAACAGTCTTGACTTGACTTGGAAATTTTTTTTTTTTTACTCAGTTTGTTGCTGGTTAACATGATCTGCACTTGACACCTGATACAGAATATTTTATTCTTGACCTGGAGATGTTTTTCAGAAGCTTTTGCTCAGCATGACATTACACTGCATATTGGAGAGCCTCTTCAAAACTGAAGGTGGATTGACCTGTGGAATCTGACTTGGAGAAAAATGCAAACATGTTTCTTTGGGATTTATTTACCTTGTTGTTTCTTGTCCCTTTAATTTGATCCTAACTGAGTTGAGTGTACACAGCAAAGGCCACAGTGAACATAATAATAGCCTTTCAGGCTGTGCAAATGTGTGAAGTAAATGCATTGTGTCTACGGTCAGGATGTGCACAGTATTGCCTTCTGTGATGTGGGCAGCTGGTCTGTGGCTTCAGCTGCCCAGATGTTTGCTGCTCCCTTAGCTACAGAATTTAGGTTGTGGGGGGTATCCTCAGTACTGAGTGTCCATTTCCCTGTTTTGTACTGGGTAGGAGTTTCCCTGCTTCTGTCCATAAACTTCCATCTGGAAGGCTTGTCCAGTGTCATGCTTTGAAAGCAAAATGAGTGAGACGCTCTAAGTCAGAAATACAATTTAATAAGAAGAAAGGAAAAAAAAGGTAAAAAATAAAATAAATGCAACAACACAAAGGATCACTGACAGAGTCAGAATAAAACCTGAGCAGGGTGGTGGAAGCAGTCCAGGTGAGGGGCTCTTCCTGAAGCAGTGATCCTGTAGAAAGGTCTGGTAGCTCTGGTCCTCTGGGAATCCAGTGGGTAAGGGCTCTTTATCCTGTCTCAAATCCCAGATTCTATCCAGATGGGAATGCTTGGCTCCTCCCCCTGGACAGAGCATCTCCCAATGGGATGAGGAGTGTGAAGTGGGTCCTTGATGGCCCATTAAACAGAGAGAGCTCCTGGAGGGAGTTCCCTGTGAGTCATGGGCAAGGCATTGATGGGCCATTGGCAGAAGAGCCCAAAAGAGGGGCCTGGGAAAACACTGTCCCACTTGGTTTCAACAGTTCATGAAGATGGTGATAGAATAAATATTTATGTACATCCTACACTACAACCCAGGACATCTCAGAACAGGTTCTTTCACCCAGTGCACAAGAGGCTGATCCTCAAGCAGTTGAGGTATTTGAACAGAGATTAGCCAACCTTTGCTTATGAGGTACCAGTGTCTTTGTTAACCTGCTTGCATGAGCTGCAACCTTTCTGTTCATACAAGTCTATGGAATGGATGCTTACTTGAAAAAGATTTCAAAAATTTTTTTTCTTCTCTGTACCTTAATGTTCCAGCTGCTCACTTCTTCAGTGTTTTATGAGAGTGTCAGGACTCTGCACTTCAACGCCATAAAGAATTCTCACGTGATTTAGCGGTAGGAAGAGTGAAGCCCAGAGCCAGGGTATGTGAAAGAAAATGATTGTCTCTGCTATTTTAAGCAGCAGAAGTATGATATTGTGCTATTTCAAAGCTATAAATCACTGTTAAATATCCATGGACACGCGTTACTTAATTTACAGCTATTCATTGCTCACTGAAGGCTCAATGTTGATAATTTGGTGTCAAAAGTTGTTAATGTAGAAATCCAGTACCTAAAAGAAGATTACAGTGTTACGACTGTTTCCCAATGTTCTAATGTCTTAAAAATGCAAAGGGTATAGCTAATACTGTTTGTTCATTTTCCTGTGTATACTCAATCCAATTCCTACTGAACCATTGGGAAATTTACTAGCATGTCAGTCTTGACATAAAAACTTATTCAGCGGGTTCTATTTGAATATGAATATCCCATTCACTCAATTTCAGTAATAGTACTGTTGCTGCTTCAAAATGAATCTCTGGAGCCAAGCTAGCAAAGGATACCTGGGAGACATGAAACCAGGGTTTGTCTGGCTGATCTAACCACATCTGTACTCTTTGACTGACATCCTAGTTCCACAGCCCTTGGGAGATACTGACAAGAGGGTGAACATGGCACGTGTTTTGTGGAGGTGATTAAATCAAACCTTTTGATGACAGTCTTGTCAAACTAATAACGTGAGAAAAAAGGATCTTTTTCCTTTTGCCTCTTATCTTAGTTTTTAATAGGGCTCTCTAGATTTGAAAAGCAGAATGCAGTTTAGACATTAAATTATTACTAAAATATTTTTCTCCTGCAATTTCTTTCCAAGAATAAAAACTTAGGATACATTTGAGAGTAATCTTTAATGACAAATGGATAGAAATTATGCCAAGATTAAATAAAGGATATCTATCCACTGTTTAGCTATAAATTTTCTATCCTCCTAGGTTCTTTTTAGGAAATCAGCTGCTAATCTATCTAAACATTAGTATTCTAGTGATGGCTGGACAGAGAGGAACCAAGTCACTGAGAAACCATTAACAAAAGATAACAATAGCAGGCTGCTGTATTTATTCTGTTGAGTATTTTCTGATTTGAACAACACAAGACAGAGAGGGTTTGAGTGCTTTACCAAAATGAATGAACATTTGAAGGGATATAACTTTTTTTTGGTAGTGCCAGATGTAAAAGCAGGATCCATATCAGAAAGTAATCGCTAAGAAGTCTCATTCTAGATCACTCTAAACAGTTTTCAAAATGCTGAACTCCTTGAAATAGCAGAGTATGATGATTGAAGGGCAACCTCAGCTTGGTGTATATACTGAAATGCAGCATATTTAAGTGACAGTGAGAATGGTTAATATGTATTTTTAAATTTCTTTAGCACTTTTATTCCTATTCCTAAATATTAAGTAAGTGTGGCATGTTAAATAACTTCAGTCTATAAATTTAAAGCCCCAAATAAAGGATGCTCAAGGCAAAAGTTGAAATGTGTAATTGATAAGGATTGCTGGACAGGTAGTGAAATTTAGGTTAATTATTGTACTTGTTCCTGTGCATCATTTGGAAGGGTGTTTTTCTGATTCCTGTCAAATGGAAATATAGTTAACACGGTAATTGTATTCAAGACTTACGAATTATATGTAATGCACAGACTTAACACTGTCAGTGAAGGTGCCAGTTAAAAAAATAAGATATGGTTACTGCAAACAGTAGTTTGGTTCATCCAGCTTGATGAACCATTAGGGGATCCCTTGAAACAGTATTTTTGGAGTTGACTTAACTGGTAACAAATCCTAGAAGCAGATGTGGGATCTACATAGAAAAGCAGCTGCCCCCAGTGTTGGGAAGAATACAAAATCTACCTCCATGTCTTGTATTGGGGTTACCTTTGTTCTCTTTTTCAAGTTCTTACTGTCTCCTTGATCTCACAAAGGCAAATGAATCAAGCTTCTAAAGACTGGAAAATGACAACATTCCCCAAAGATGCAGAGAGGAAAAGAAAAGGAATGGGGAGCCACCTTGGAGTAGAATTCAGAGGGAGTTTTTGGTTTTGAGCACAGGGGGGTGATAAATACAAAGGATAACAACATCCCAAGTGAGCCCAGAGGGAAAGATGGACTTCTAGTATAGAGGTACTGAGTAGAACATGTTTGCCTATAAGTAAATAGGCCACTGTTAGAATAGCTTGATTATACATTATTTCAAACATATCCTTCACTATTTCCCCCAATAAATTAAGTTAATAATAGTTAGCTGACATAAGCCTTGTAGCCATAAAACTCAAGATTCCCCCTTAATAGGCAGATGAGGGACTCAGAAACAGCATGTAGCCCATCTTCCTTTTTGACCTTGTGCCTAAACAAAGACCAGCTAAAAGGAGGAGGGGAGCGGGCACTTTGGGACACTAATTCAACTTAATGTTGAGTATGGTTGAAGCTGTCTCTGGTAGTAATGTATATTCTCCATAAGGTCTAAGAATAATGACATGTTGTAAATTCATTTAATTTTAATTTTAAAAGCTTGCTCAAAGGTAGAATTACTAGAAGCACTTTTAGGTCTAGTGTGGATCTTGGATCTGTATTTTTTTCTTTTTTTTAACCTACAGACTCACCAGGCAGCAGTTATTTGATTAGAGGTCTAGCTTTAAATGAATGACAACCTGGATACAGATTGTGTTACTAATGTGGAATCACCCAGAGCAGAAAGTACATTAATTGTTTCAGTGGTTTGTAATTTTCCTTTGTAATATGTTTGGGTTAAAACCCCCGTAATTTAAAAAAAATATATAGTCCTGTGCACTTACATCTCTTTAGTGTGGAGTCTAAATTCTACCCATACAATGGATGTGTAGGGCAGTAGCAGAAAAATGAAATGTAACCCATTGTCATAGCAGGCACGAACTTGCAGCCTATGTAATTACCTATCTCTAGCCAGGCTAGGAAAAAAAATCTGTAACCTCAGAGTGAACTCTAGCCCTGGACCTCTACACTAAGAGTGGAGAAATGTCATGCTCCAGCAGTCATTTAGATGAAACCCATCAGAATATACTCTTATAGGCTGATTTCCTCCTGAAGGCATGGACACTGGTTCTTAGCTTATATTGGAAATGTAGTTTTCTACAAAGATTAGTTTTCTCAATGGGTTCCTCTAGGCTTTAGAGGTTATTATTATGCTATTTTTAAAAAAACATTGAAGAACAATTTGCTATTAAAGGCAATTATGATTGCTGCTGTCTGAGAACAGTCATTCTTGGAGCCTACCAGCTCATTAGATATTGCTGCTAATGCTGCATTTCCACTATCAGAACTCACTCATTCTACTTGTGCTGCATCCCAGTCTTGTGCGTCCCTCTATGCTGTTTTGATAAAGGTACTACAAAATCTTTGTTATCAACTTTGCTTTGGTTCGGGGTAGACCTTTGTGCATCTT
This sequence comes from Sterrhoptilus dennistouni, assembly GCA_013397095.1. Lineage (NCBI taxonomy): Eukaryota > Metazoa > Chordata > Aves > Passeriformes > Zosteropidae > Sterrhoptilus > Sterrhoptilus dennistouni. The sequence goes on along the minus strand of VWZU01013442.1, from coordinate 295,020 downwards.
GTTTCTGTACCAGACTCCAGTGGACATTACTAGGACTAGTGACAAAATCCATTCTCCCCATCCAGTGATCAAACCTTTCAATTCTGTGCAGTGTTCCTAAGGAGGGAAGGGGTAAGATGTAGCAGTAAATAAATCCTTGGATTTTCTTATGTGATCAGATGTGCAACCAGGCATGTTTGCCACCATCACTGGCCTTAGCTACATGGAGAAATTTGGGTAGCCTCAGCCAAGAGGGAGACAATTGTCCACCTTCCACCAGGGACAGGTTTCTTTGTTGTTTTCTCTACAGGTTTCTTTTCCACCAGGGACAGTTTTTTTCTCCTCTGTGCAAGCCAAAATGGTGGAGAGGCTATCAATCTGCTTTTTTCAGTCCTTGGGTATTTGCCCAAGTTCAGTTGGGTATTTGCCCAAGAGATGGCATGGAACCCTCAAGTTTCAGAGTATAGAGATTTGGGATGGTTCCTCCTAGGCTCTGCCTGCCTTCTGACCTTACAGTTTGTGAGCCACCTTTGCTTGCACTCAGGGAAATGCAAATATCTGCTGAACTTCCATGGTCTTTGCATAACAGTGTTGTGAAGCAACACTGAGTTCATTTTTTGCAAGTAATAATAGAATGTCATGGGAAAGTATTTATTGCTTACCTGATTTATTCCAGATTTGTCCTTTAATTAGCATTTATAGGGTGTTTTTTCTACAGCTATTCTTAGAACAAAAAACATTGTATGAGTTTTCACACGCACTGTTTGCATTCAATCTGAGGTACAGCTGTGATTACAATTAATTGTGAACTCTGTTTGAAAAAGAGTGAGCTGTGTAAGCCAAAGTTTTATGACTGATAAATACTGAAAGTTAAAATCAGCAGAAAATTCATGTTCAAGTGACAGCTCTCTGTACCTACGACGGAGAGAAGTGATGATGAGATAACTCACAGATTAAGTATATTTAATGTGTTTCCTGAACAGAGATTAATTTATTCATACACTTCTGCTAAGCATCCAAAGGGATGGGTATGTCACAATGAATGTAGTTTTAATGGTGGCACATAAAGCTTTTTGTTCAGGAAGGACCAGGGGGCAGCTTTCTTTCAAATGCAGGAGACCGCGGTAAGGAAATATATCTGAATGTAATTCAATAGTTCTTTCACTTCTAGCACCCACCCCTGTTATAAATGCACTGCTGGGATGTAGAAGGTTAGTTTTTTTTATGAGGCATTCATTAAAGTAGTGGTTTATGTTAGGATTTTGATGATGATGTTATACACTGGTAGATCTTTCCTTTAATGAAGAAAGAAGAAAATTTTGTGTTCATTAGTGGTTAGAATTTAAAAGCTGGTAAAAATAAGTTCTGTTAGTCTCTTAAACAAAACCAATGCATCTCCAAGAGCCTGGAAAAGTATTCAGACCAGTCTTACATTTAAATGGGAGCTATGCTCCTACTCTGCTTCTTTAACCTGCCCCCTGCCAGACAAACACAGTGTATTGGCTGCTGCCTGGGAAAAGCACCTGCCACCTATGGAGAGAGGGAAGCAATCATAGATAGCTGGGGAGGGGCAGTTGGTGTGTATATCATTCTGTGCCAAAAAGTGGTTCTGTTTTGCATTAAAAGCTGTTTTGAGACCTGCAAGTTGCTCTTGTCTTTGTTTTGCAAAAAGACAAAAAAAATCTTTTGTTATACAAGTTTATTTTAACAGCAACCCATTGACCATACCTACTTTGTCCTAAAAGTCATAATTAATTGTGTGACTGGTTACTGGAAATATCTTTGAATATGTTCTGTTTATTGAGCAGAAAATCCTTGCTTCTCTGTTTAAAATATGGGTCTCTACTACAGGCCTAACAACTGACTAATGAGCAAGTCATTCCTTCTTTTTTTTTTTTTTTTTTTTCGGTCTTGTCTGAATAGCTGTGAAGAGCAAGTACACCTGCACCATTCCACAGCATGTCTTTCACAGAAGTGACTCAGCAGGGATGTTCAATTCTTTGACCTCTGACAATCCCTTAAACTTGTGTGAAAGAAGAAAAATTTCCAAATACGAATGTTCTCGTGGTGGGTTTTTATAGCTGCTCCTCTACATGTTTCAAAATGGTGAGTTCAGTCCTTAATTCTAAGGAGCGGATCAAGTGACAAGAGAAGTGAACTCTGTACTTAACTCGCAGCTACCTTCTGGAATAGTTTTTCCACAGCTTGACATTTCTCTTATTGTAAAATATATCACTCCTCATGCATTAGGCTCTTTTAATTTCAGAAGCCTGCTGGGATTGATGTTTCGTAAATCCATCTACATGTGTAATCCTTTCCTATTACTTGGATAAATACTTTGACTCTCCCGCTCCAAGCCAGAGAACTAGAAAAAAATGGATCAGTTCTTTCATAGGAAAGGAAAATGTCTGTCGACAGATAGAATCAGTCATCTCTTTCTAATCTTTTAAAACTATACAACTGAGTAATACGTTTGGGTTTGTTTGGGTTTTTTTAGCAGAACTGAGGCAGAATTGGAAAATTATTTCTTGGAAAACCTCCAGCCTATAAAGTTAGACTATTTTGCTCCAGCTTCCAGGGATTTTAGATCTGTAGTGCAATTTTAATATGCAGACATCCTCGTCATCCCAGTGTTGCTACAGGGTGTTCTATGCTTTCATCAGAAAGCTAACATCATTTACACCTGCCTGAGCTTGTACATTTGAATTTCAGAGTGACTTTGGGGGTAGCTATGTATACAAGTTGCCAACTGATGTGCCAGAGCTGTGGTAAATAGTCTTCTCTGTAAGTGCTCACTAATTTGTCCTTATGTAAATATGAACTGAAAGCAGTCCCATAGTGTGTTGGAGTATAATTTGCAAGACCATTTTGTTCACAGCTATTGTAATATGGTATATTCTAAAAATCCTGTCCTTCTCAGCACTGCTTTCTACATAACATGTTTATATGAACTCTACCCTAGATAAAAAATGCCAGAGACAAAGCAGACTACTCCATCACCTTCTTAACATATTTATATAATTAGAATTTGTCCTCAAATAATCAAGGTTAGAGGGGATTAAAAGTATGTTTTCTGTTGGTGCCATCTTTGTTTTAAGGCTTCTCTATCCATACGTGTCCAGATTGGGTTTGTCCCAGGAAAACATATTATTTTTTGCATGCTAGTGGATATATAGCTGGAGCTTCTCTCTGCTGAGCTCTGGACAAGCCTATATTAGAAGAGAATTGGTGCCACCACTGAAAAAATCCACAACTGGACCCCTCAACCTCATTTTTCAAGTAAAAGGCTCAGATGGCCCCTTTCTCCTTGTGGGGTGGCACTAATGCTTCCTGTACTTGCAGTGTGATGTGTAGAATGTTACCCAGGGAGAAGTATAGGAATGGTAGAAGCCAGCTAATGTAGAACCTTCCAGAGAACACTAAAATGTAAAGGATCTTATTGTAGGGCATGTTTCAGATCTGCTTGTGGAAATCATATAAATGGCAAAGGAAATGGGGACATTTTTCCAAACACTCACGGAAAAGGAGGTCACGTCTCTCCCAGTCATCTAATGTCTGATACACTTGAACTACGTGGTGTGTCCACAAGTTGATTGTGTGCTGGTTTATATGAACATACATCTCTGAAAAGGGATTTGATATTTCTAGATTCTACTTTTCACCTGTATTAATTTGGGCTGGTTTTGTCTGGGTTAGAATTGATTTTCTTCATAGCAATTAGTACAGGCTGTGTTTTGGATTTATGCTTGAAATGGTGTTGATAGTATAAGAACTATAAATTTTTGTTACTGCTAAACAGCAATTCCTCAGAGTCCATTACACCTGGGTTTTGCTGAGAATGTTCTCCCAGAATTCATGAAATTGAAGCGAAGATTCAAAATCAAGACGTGGCTTTATCACAGAAGAATTATTCATCTCAAGGTTGCAGATGTTTTTCCCTTGCAAACAAGGGGTTAAACTTCATAGGAAATTTGGCTGTGAGTTTGGACGCTGTAGTCTAATTGGATTTCATTTCATGTGCACATTAACATAGGCTCTAAGTGGGTCTGAAGCAGTCTGGCTGATGGATTGCTTTTCTTCCAAAGGTGGCACATTGCCACTGGTGCCAGAGACTCCTTAATGCACTAGAGGAGATGTAGCAGGTGCAATGTCCTCGCCAAAGGCTTGGGATACCTGCTCTGAAAAAGAATGGATGTGTCCATGTTACATCTTGTGGTTTCTAGCATGAGTCCTGTGGCAGTTGTGCTTTTTAAATATGACATACAAAATATAATTTTTTTACCAGGTACTGAATTTTCTTCTGAAGTACAACTAATGGCTGAAACTACTCATTCCTCTGTATATTTTATTTGCTATCAGCATTTTCCACTTGGCTGGTTTAGTCCCAAAATAGGCAGACAGAATAAAGCCAGGAAATGGTAGCCAAATTGGCAATATCCTGAATCCACTGCCTGCATCTTATACATCTGCCTTGAACTTTCATGATATCAAAAACTGTACGTGTGCTTTGTGAAAAATTATGCCCTTTTCTAAGAAAAAAAAAAGATTAAAAACCTCCTGGAGTGTTTTGGAAGGATGTGCTTATAAAAGATCCTTGGGCATGAATTGATACCATTGCATTTTGAAAACAAAACCATAATCCTCCTCTCCAAAACAAACACCAACTGGACAAGCACCCTCTCCCCATCTCCCAGCCCCCTGCTCCTTTTTTGTTTGCTAATTCAGATATATTTGCATGGCATCAGTTGCTAGTTTTCAGTATTTTCGGGAGTAGGAAGGCAAAACTGTAAAAATTGCCACTAATATTCCTATTGGAGGCAAATTTCAGCTTATAATCACTCTTGGCTGTTTCTAACACTACCTGCTGATAACTGAATTTCCAACTTCTGGTAATTTACTCAAACTGCTTACTAATGCAAAACCAGTGAGTCCCTACATTTATTGATCTGTTGGAGTAAACCTCTTATCCAAACATAAAAAACATAATGTAATGCGAATTTTTGCATCCTATTCTATAGTGTATATAAGGTTAACATAATTTTCCTTGTTGCTAACTAGTGAGCAGAGAGGGAGAAGCCCAGAGATGTGGTTAGGCATTCATAGCTAATGTAGATGTATTATAATCTCAATTTGTAATCTGAGTATCTGTGCACTTCTGGCTTGAAGCTGTGCTGATGTTTTTTTCAAGGAATGGGTGTGGGGGATTTTTTGTCTATGTCCATAGACAGTAAAATGGTGAAGAGCTCTGCCTGTTTGCTGATGGTTTGGACTTGAAACTTACAATGTCTCCATGTATTTGGCTGAACAGAGGAATGAGATCTTTACGTGGATTGCTACCTTCAGAGGATGCAAAAAGCATGGAAAATGTGAATATGAAGAAAAAGGACTTGGCATGGTTAGGAGGAAGAGAATGGGTGAATGAATTGAGATAGAGGTGGTAAGTGAGAAAGTTTAGTAAAGAGAAAAATGAAGAGTGAGGAAAAAATGGAAATGAGAAGAGAAAAAAGAGAGAAGAATTGAGATAAGAGTACCAAAGGGACAAAGAGGATTGACAAGAAAAAGATGTATTTGTGCCCAGTACTACCAGTCTCTGCCCCAGGCAGCAAGCAAGGCAGAAGTGTGGTGATGTAAATTCAGCCTTATACTTCTCTGGTACAGGAGCTGATTGCCCCATATGCTGCAATTAAAATTTTCATATCCATAGTCTTAAAATACAGTAAGTGGTCAGAATGTGCTTTTTAGAATTCACTTTGGAGTGATGTTGTTTCTGTTCATAAATTTTGCAAGTTGTTTCCAAGTAGTTTGAAGAAGCATAGAGCCCTGCAAAGGATACACAAACCCTCATGGTCTTAATTTTTTTTTTTTTAAAGAAAGTACAATTACTGCTTCATTCTTTTCCTTTTTACTCGTGCCTTTCAAGAAGGCAGCTGTTGGAGTATATGTTTTTAAGCTGCTTTGTAAAGAGTCAGGAATCAAAATAGCTCCTTTTGACATGCATAAAAGCATTAATGAGTGTTCAGTAATTGCCACTGTTGTAACAGAAAAGTAAAAATTACCAGTTCATTTGTGGTTTTAAGACCATAATCTGAAATATTGATTTGTAGCAACTGAATATGAGTTTGCAATTAAAACCACTACTCTAGCACTATATTTGTATCTGGAAACAAATATTTGTATTTGTTAATAAAACTGATTTCTTTGAACTGCTATTTACAGTAAAGATGACCATTTTTAACGATTATAGTACAAATCATAAATGTGAATCATGGCTTAAAGGGTGGTTTACTGCAGTTGGTGATGCCCCTTTGCTGCCAATTACCCAACTGCAAACACACAGGATTTTAAATTTATTTTCCACGTAGCGCCTCAGCAGTTAGAGAAAGAAGCTTAGCCACAAGCAAATCAAATAGGCCGATCTTGGACAAACACTGTACATTTATTTGCTGTGAGAAGTCTGGAGGCAGTTCACCAACTGAAGGCAGGAATTATTTCAGCCTGCTAGTTGTCTTTGAAGTTATCTGCCAGGTGATTTCCCTATTAGACCATGGGCAATTTGTAGAAGTGAGTGCACCAAAAGGACCATGTTCCATAACCACTCTTTTTGTAAGCTATTGAATAAATAAGCAAGTTTTGGGAAGGCCTTTCAGGCTGGCTTACCAAGTAGCTGCCTAGTAATTTTAAAGTAGACATCTAGTTGAGAGGAATCCACAGAATATCTTCTGCATGCATAGATCCCTAGATACATATGTATATGTATGTATATAATACATAGTTTCCATATGATACAACAGTAAGAAATATTTTATCAAGACTTAAAATATGTCAGTGTATGTAAGACATAGAAGGGCAATAGGATACATCAGTAATCCTGTAGTGACAATGGGTTTCAATGGATTTATTAATTTAGTAACTAAATGATTCTTTGGATTATAGCACTATAAAAGTAAGAAAAAAATAAAAACACCACACAACAACAAATAAACCACAAAAATCATCAACACCAAAACCCTGAAGAGCAAATGAGCTCTGCAAATATAATCTTGACAAAGTATATTACAGATAGGATGGTCTAAAAAAATTAGATTTTAGCTGTAAGAGGAGTATGTCATTAAAAGCATCAGTATCCAAATTTTTTTAATGAGCTGCCTGGTTTCCATTTGTTCAGAGGAAGTGGTTTTCTCCTCTTTTATTCTTTTATGCTGTCTGGGAAAAATGTATCCTCCCCAGGTTTCTGCAGGTAGCCATTACTGTCCTGATGTAGGGGTTTCATAGGTGCAATGATAATGAAAAGGAAACAGGGATCTAGGTGCATTTTAGGTGCTCTGTTCCAGAGGCCAAATCAGATTCACATAGATTAAAACATAAAGATTGTTTCTGTCTTCAGCTTAAAAGCAGTGTTAGGTTTCTTGTAGTAGCTACTCTGAAAGTGCAGGACTAGTTGGGATAATACTTGTGACTAAAGTAAAGCCATTTGATCTGTAATCTGTCTTAAGTGATTTTTATCCCTCCTTGATAATTATATTATGAAGTCAGATGTGCTTTCTCAGCATTTATTTTTCTAGCAAAATAAAGCTGTTCACTCTTAACTACTCTTTGCTGACACCCCCTTTTTCCTAATCACTGTAAGAGGTCCTCTTTCAATTTGCTCCAACTGATATGTTTTTTCCTGCATAAATGTAACAAAGACTATGTACTTTTTTAAAGTGACATCTTACTGAAGGTGTGTAAAAGAGTGTTCATTGGATAAATCCTAAAGTCAGAGTATCAACCTGCATCTACAAAATACTTCCATAATCTTCTGTGAAGGATTTAATCAGTGCCAAGAGTTAACAAGCCCAAGTGCTCTGAAACTGGCTGGTGCTGATCTCCAAGTATGAACAATACACTCTTTTTATCACACAAGTTCCCAAGGAAATAGTTTACCTGGAATTGCTGTACGGTGTGATTTTTTTTTTTTTTTTAATTGTTGGTGGAAAGGCTAATTTCTGTGCAAATACTAACTTTTGTATTATAACAGCATGAAGTTTTATACTCAGTCACAGCAATAGGGCTTGAAAGAGTGGAAAAGCCTGAAGGCTTAGATCTCACCTAGTGAAAAGATATGAGAGCTTAGAGCTTAGTTATTCAGAATATGAATAACTGTGCAGGGGATATTGTAGCAGCCTTCAGTTTGGTATCTACCTGATTTAGAGTTCCTTTGCACTGAGCCAGCAAGAAGGGCTCCTTAGGGATATGTGAAAATCTGGCCCTCCAGTATTTTCAGCTGATCTATCTTTTTGAGTGAAGTCACTTCACAAGATGGAAAAGCAGTGTTATAAAATTAAAAAAAAAAAAAAAAGAAATTAAAAAATTACATGATAAATGTACGAGTAATTAATGGATACTTTTTCATTACTGTCATTAGTGCTGTGGCTTTTCACAGTTTTACCTATGACATGACACTTTGAACCGCAATTCCATCATGATTTAGAAAATACAAATCAATCAGCACTTAATCTATTTCTACAAAATTAGAAGTCATGTAGAGATATGCTTCAAAAATTAGTGATAGAAGTAGTACAGAAATATCCTTGGTTCTGTTAATAACAATTTACACTTATGCAGCATTTTCCATTAATTTTCATTCATTTAATTCACACCGTATTCTGCTAACTGCTAGGTTGACATGCCTGTATTGAGCAACTTTATTCACCTCTGAGGCAGAAGTGATAATCAAATTGCAGCAATTGCAAAGCTTGGCTGAGATGGAACTTTTGGCCCCAAGTGAAGCATCCAAATGGTGAAAGTAAGTGCCGAGGGCTACTTCGTTGTGATTAAATGGGAGCCTGATCCATTTGGTCAACTTCAAGTCAAAGACATTTCTGAAAGGGTAGAAAGCTCGTTCTATCCAGATGTGGGATGAATATGTTGTTTCAATATATTTAGCTTACTTGAATTATGTTAGGGTGGATTTTATCATCATGAGCATGAATAAAGCTAGCTTTGTGAATTCAGCTACACCAGCTCATCCTTCCCTGTGTGGACTGCTATGCTCGTTTCTCAGGATCCTGTGAAAATTGTAGGAAGACCACCTTAAAAATATCCTGTGTCACTACTCTGAGTTGTGGCTGTTTTAGGGATTAATCATATCATATTTTAGACACACTGCAGGTATCTCCTGGACATATTTTAAAATGTTTTGACTAATTATTTGTCTCATTCTCCTCATTTACCACAAAATGTAAATGCCCAGGTTTAAGTTTCCTATCACCCTGACTGTCTTACAGTTTACAGTAGAATTTTATCTTGGCTGTTTTTAAGTACTGTAGAAGCATCTTGGGAATTTTGCTGTTGATTTCTGTGACACACCGTTGTGGCAGTGCAATTTGTTCTGTTTCTTCAACTGCAAACCCATCAATCTGGAACCTGTAGGAGGTTCTTGTTAGAATCTCAGTAGTAACATATCACACTTGTTAATGAGCTGTTCATAAATTAAGCTCCTAAAGGCATTCACATGTGAGCCTATCAGTATCAGCCTATGAGGATCAGTGTTTGCATGAGGATTTTTCAATGCAGATTGCTGCCTATTCACTGATCTGCATGGCACTACAAAAGCAGATAGACGCTGGAACAACAGACTATTTATATCACCCCGAATCCAGCAGAGCTCTGTTAAATGATGTTTGTTTGTTTCTTTGTTCCTTTCTCTCTATAGCTCTTCAGTCTCTCCTTTGAATGAAGGTGTTTGGCTGTGCAGTACTCGATTTTGGGGGGTGAACTGGCACTGTTGGGCAGGTTACAGCAGGTGGCACTATTTGGTGACTTTTGCTGAACGCCGTTAATTATTTCAGCGCACATGTATATGTTGGTATATGATAATTTTTTTTTTTCAATTGGATTTTTATGGAAACACTAAATAGGGTAGCCAGTCTGAGGAAGGAGGTACATATGTCCTTTCTCTGAAGGAATAATAACAACTCCCGTACACTTCAGCATAGATCAAATGTGTCTAAGACTGGTCTGTGTTATACTGTTAATAAAGAAAAAGACCTATGGAGTTAATTTTTGGACTGATGCTTGGGCTAGGTGTGTGGGACTCTTGTGAAAAATTCTGGAGAAGTAATAATGTTAACTTCTATACATCAAGGGTTAATAATTTAAAAAGGGCCTAGAGGTCTCTACAAAAAAATAATCAGTTTTTAACACATAGCTTTTGTTTTCATGTTTGCTTTAATTTTGTCATCATATTGTGAGAGGTAAAGGAAAACGTGGTCTTGTGAAGATATCTCTGTTTATGATGGAGGGGAGATTTGGTGTTGCATTGCTTTTCCAGTGTGCTAACACACACAACAAATGCATGTTCTTATTAAATATACAGATGAAAAAATGTATCTAGGTGTGTGCACGTATGTATTCATTTTTTTAAGTCACTCTCTGCCCTGGCTGGTTTTACATCTGGGAGATTTCTTTCAGCCACTTGACTAACAGGGATGTCAGTAAAAGTAGAATTGATCTGATTAGATCTGCACAAGAAAAAATAAATACCGTTTTCAGCCTATTTCTTATTAAGTATGACCATTTAACAGCTGTGTTAAACGTGTCTGAAAAGCTACAGATAAATTGTTTCTACCAAAAAAAATATTAAAAAATGGTGTGTCTGGGGGAGAGAAAGCAGCTTGGCAGCAAGCACTGGTTTCTCCCACTGCTCTTTTTCTAATGCAACAGAGTTATTTTTAGCACCAGAAAGTGCAAAACATGTTTAAGAGAAATAGGCTGGAAAATGTGACATTGCACAACCCATCTTTGTGGGTGGATGAGGTTTCTCTATCTGGATTGTGCTGTTTGCTCCCATTTGCTTCCTCTCTCTGAGTGTCATGCTCTTATGAATTACATATGTGTTTGTGGCTTAGAAGCCCTGTGCAAGCACATTGATATGACTGGAAAATATATTTAAATGGTATAACATACAAGGCAGTGATGTTCTTATGATCAATTTTATAAGAAATAATTCCTCGTGTTTTGACTCAATAGTTATATTTTGTTTATCAACCTTACACTAATAGCAGGGTTAGACTGAGAAGGATGCATTTTACATGGTTTTAAAATAACTTCATGTTTAGCAGGAGTGGGAAAAAAGCAAGTACTTCATGTTCACTTCTAAGGATGAACAGAATCATTAGGAGCAGAACAGGGAAAGGGAGAGTAGAGATGTGTATTTCCTTGCTGCCTTTATACTCCATTCTGCTGCTGGCCTCTTGGGATAAGTGTTTTCATTTCTGTGTGAGTTGCATGCCTTAACCTTTAAAATGGGACTAGCGATTATGAACTTTTTGTTTACCCACTTGTACCTGTTTGGATGAGAAGCATTGTGTAATGGTTTATTAATTCTCATAAGTTTTGCTTCTGCCATCTGCCTGTTTGCTGGCCTGCTTATTCAAATGGAAGGACCTACACCCTGAATTTTTTTCATCTTCACTTCAGTGTGTCCAAAATCAAGAGCTTGATGATCTTGTGATTGGATAACTTAATCTTAGGTGGAAAAAAGCAGTTTCTCTGAGGACTATGTATTTAGTAGTAGTCAAAAGACTGGGGATTTCCTCCAGAAAAACAGTAAAGAGAAAATTGAGAGGGAGGATTTTTGTGTGCATAGCACCTGCAGCTCCCGTGATCTTCTGGTCAGAAAGGGAGAATTTCCCTCCTAGTTGCAGATAGAGCTCCTTCCCTCATTTTAAGATTCACACCAAATCAATTTACGTCTTCCAGGCTATTCTTATGGTTATTCTTACTGGGTAGAAAATGCATTTCTAGTTGGAGCAAGGACACCGTCAGTATTTTTCCTGTCACGCCATTGGTCACTAAAGCTATTTGAGCTCAGTAACCTTAGTTATATTTGGCCACAGTAGTGAGCTATTAAGTGCTTCCTAGTCCTATCACATCACCATCAGATGTTTTCTATCCAGTTGTTGCAAAAGTATAGTACAGAAAGTTTCTAAAACTCTTTCTAAAATAAGGTTTTACTTTACTCCCTCTCTGTTCTTTTTTATCTACACATACTTTTCCTTTTGGGAGCTCTTTTGTGGGATGGAGGGAAGAAGTAGTAATGTCTCTACTGGGAAAAGAATTGACGTAGCTAATTTCGTTTTTTTTTCCTTGAGAGACGAAAGTGACCTTTGAAAGGGAGATTTGCTTTCCTTGATAAGGAATATAGATGATTTGCCATAACAGTATTTAAAAAGACCCAAACAACACTCATACATGGACACATGCAAAATACTTATCAATTGAAATTATTTGCTCAGGCTGCCTTTCATGCCCTGATGGGTGAGTGCAGGGATTCACAACACTTCTCTCCCAACATACCTGTTGTTATTTTGCTTTTTAGCCCAGATGGAGGTCAAACTAGAATATGAAGAGGCATAGAAAATATAAACTATTGGTTCCTGTCCTTTATCATCCCACTGGAGCCAGTAGCCAAGATAAAAACCTACCCTTGTTTTGTGCATATTTGGTGGTTCTTGGGTTGCACCATAAGCAAAGCAGGCTGGTATCAGTGCTGATGCAGACAATAGGCAGGATTAGAGAACTAATACAGAAGGCTTTCCAATAGAGAAAATCTTGGATTAATAGTAATTGTAGACAACATTAGGAGCTGTTTTTTTGTTTATTTGTTTGTTTTTTCCCCCCTGGAAGCCTTAGCTTCAGAACTAAGATGAATGAACTATAATTACCAATATTCACATTAAAGATGTTTCATAAACAGTTATTCTCCTTAAAAAGGGATTGAAGAAAAAAAAAATCATCTGCTTTATTGGTTTTTTAGTCTGTGTGGCATTTTGCAGCCTAATTTGTCTGCTAACCAGTGCAAGGAAAAAAATGCATAAGTATCCTGTTAGATATAAACTCTCACACAATCATATAAGCTCAATCTAACATAGCTCTGCAAGTGGAATTTTTAGTACTGAACTCTTGAAAGCATACAATTTTAATTTCAAGGTGATCACAGGGTATCTGAACGAAAAGTAATCCCAACTTTGTGTAGAATATTTCAGATTATCTGAACCTTAATTATTTCAAACTTTGTCCAACTATTAACTGTGCTGAAGCCATCCTTGAGTATCTGGAATTTATTATCTAAATGTGTCTGTTGGCTCCAGTGACTGAGATAATCAAGGTTGTAACCTTCATATAAATTAGACACCCAGCATTTAGGATTAATTCTTTGTGATATTTTGAGATCTTCACATAAAAAAGTCTTTAGGGTTTTGAAAGATACCCTGAAAATGAACTTATGCAGCCTTGATTAACAAGACTCAGGTTTCAAATGTGCAACTTGACAAAGCTCTCTGAAAAGGTGAAGGTGTCTGGAGGAAGAGGCACAGTGTGTTTTCCAGGCTGACTGGGTACCATTATCATCTGTTCACATTTGGGGCAAGTGATGCTTTTGTTGCCTTTCCATTCAGTGGTGTTGTCCAGAAGCTGCCTTACACTTAGTGTAGTTAGCAAAAGTCAGAATAGAGGTATAGGGGGGTGGGAAAATAAAAGTAAAACAAAAAACAAATTCCAAACTTCAGAGAAGATAAAGATGAGTTTTTGGATTTAAATTCACACCATGTTACTTCTTTTAACATGCAGAGAATGGTTTTTCTTTTTGAGAGTTTTGTCAGCTCTGGATGCCTTAATACTCACCCTTGCCAATTTCTCAAGGACAGATGTTTAGATCTTACTGCAAAATTAGTGTCTCCAGCTGCATGTTCAGACGTGCTTTTAAATGCATAGGCCATATAATGTTGCTCACTGCCCGTTATTCAGTTTCCTATTTTCACAGCTTTTATGAGAATATGAATGATTAAAGCTCAAAAGAATAACCTGACAGAGGTTTGTTATCTTAGAGCCATTTGTAAAATAGCCATTTTGAGATTCTTTATGGTTTACATAACATTGTGAATATTAGAATGAATTTCTCTTTGCTTCTGCAGGTGCTGGTTTGCAGAGACAAATATAACCTCCAATTCCCAGCACACTGATCTGTCTAAACACAATTTGACATGCATTGCTATTAGCTTAGCACCTTATCAAATAATGTGCCCTGATAGAGATAAAAGGTTTTACAACCTCACCGCCTTTGTTTCTGTGTGCGTTCACCCACAGAGACAGCTCTGCAGCAGCTAATAATTAACACAAAAGACAAAGACAAATCTATATGGCTCAGTGTTGGAGGGTCCAATGTGCATGTTAAGCAGCTGGGGAAGTGAAATCTACAGCAAGAGGGTCTAAAGTGGGATCTTCAAATGAGGCTTTAAAATGAATTGAAGTTGGGCTTTGTAAAGTCTCATTTTTACATGACGGAGCAGATGTCAAAGTGTTGCTGAAAAATCAGCATGGTTCTGTGTGTCAGAGCATTTAGTCTGCTCTTCAGAGAGGCTCTCACTGCTCTGTTAGCTGTAACTCTGTGTTGCTTTGCATTCCAAGTGTAGCAAAGTATCTGAGGAAGGATTTAAGTGTGCTGAAAAAAATCACCAGGGTGATGATATAAAATGTTCTCTGAACTGAACCTTTCCTTCCTGGTTAACTTATGTGTCTTAGTAGTACAACAAATGTGCCAAGACTTATAAATCCCCCATCCCACCAACTGCAATGGTCTTATCAGCAAGACTATGCAAAATGGTGAAAAAAAATCTTTTTTACCAAGTTATTTTTATCTGTCTGAAATATGACAGTTTGTCTTCTATTTGCTTTCTAAACAGTTGAACAAGATCCAAAAGATTACTCAGGTACCAAAACCTACATATTAGTCTTGCCTGAGTTGAAAAGTGGTAGAAAGCTGTATGGGCCTGAGTGGCTGCTTCCCTGGGATTTGTCTGTTCAGCAGCTTAGTCTCTCCCCAAGCACTGAACTCACAGTGCAACAATGTCAGGGAAGGAAGATCCCCTCATGAGGTCAAGGTATAACACAATCTGTGCCCTGTTCTTTGAGCATGTTGGGAAAACCAAGTAAGGGAAGAAGATGGAGAAAAGGAGAGACCTGGAAGAGGAATGTTGGGCTGGGCTGATGACAGGCTACTGCCCTGCACCTTCTCTATTTTTCTTAGCTTCAACAATCACTAAAATTTTCCGAACTATACAGCAGTGGACAGAGGCCAAGTGTCTGAAACTTCAACTGTTGTTATTATCAGTCAGTTTCTTTATTTGCAAAAAGAAAGCTTATAGGCTAATATAATTTAAAAAAATAATTTAATGAATATTTATTTTCAAGATGGTTATGTGCTAAGTTAATATTTTATTATTATGATGTATTTGTGCTTTAATATTTTCTGTTCTATTAGCTGGTGAAAAACGGTGAGATTTACCATTTCTGTCATGACCAACCTGAGAACCTCCTCATCTTTCTTCCTGATTTATAGCACACAGAATGAGGACAGATAAATCACTGAGTTGGGATAGTTCCTCTGCCTGACCCTGCTCTGGCAACTTAGCTTTATTTCAAGGCTTTTTGTGTGTGTGTGAAGCTTTTTGAGGTATCTGCTAGCAAGGTGTAGCATGACATTCTTGTACCTCAAGCAGTCCTCTCATGTGGTTTCACATGGCAGAGCAAGCTGTGCATTGGAAGCATTCAGTCCCAAGAAGATTTTTATTTGCATTGATTTTTATTTGCATCATAACAACTTAGAATTGTTGTTTAAGTACAGGTGCCCTTTTGTGAACTGCACATATCTAATAAAAGTGTAACTCTGGCATCTGATGATACATTGAGGCCAT
Source organism: Sterrhoptilus dennistouni (assembly GCA_013397095.1). NCBI lineage: Eukaryota > Metazoa > Chordata > Aves > Passeriformes > Zosteropidae > Sterrhoptilus > Sterrhoptilus dennistouni. The sequence continues at coordinate 279,307 of VWZU01013442.1, read as the reverse complement.
AGTAGATGAGTGCAAAGTGCTAGAAGAGAAATGCAACATAAACCAGAGGTGATAAAAACTAGTGTAACAGCAAGGGAGAGTGGGTCTTGTTGCCTGAAAGGGAGCAAGCAGTAAGAACAAAAATAGAGCCTCAAGATCATCTCTGGAAACTGCAAAATGAAATCTGAAGCAACAGTTGTGTTTCTATCTCTCTCATGGAAAATACAGATGAGGACTTATGCAGAGAAACATCATGTGTCTTTTGACATCAAGTCTGTCTTGGCAAACAGGCAGATCAAATACATGTGGGTCTGTGTCCCAAGACATTCAGGCTGTGACCTTGAAAACCTCCCTGGAGGAATTTGGGATATTTCTTTGAAGAACTAAGGGAGGAGATTAAACACTCTACACCTTTCTTCTTCTTCTTTTGTCATTCATATTTTATTTTGTTTTGTTTTTCATTGAGGAATTATGGTTTTTATCTTGTGAGCTTTTTGGTGAATGCCCAGTGCCATCTTGAGCAGTGAACTTTTGGCTGTTAAAAGTAATTGTATTAAGGTAGCACAAAAGCAGAGGTGAATCATAGGAACTAATGGTAATTCTATCTTGGGTGTTCCTGCTAAGTTTTAAAAACTATTATGTTGAGCAAGAAAGCTTTTGATTAAATTATGAAAGGCATGATCTCTGTGCAAATTTTATGATTTGTTGCATTTCAAATCAAGTTAATTAATTCCTATGAATGCTTTTCCCTTTAGTGTCTTGGTGTTTTACCGACACAGTTTTGTGACCATTTGCATAATTATCTAAATGGGCAACTCTTTGTCCTCCATCATACTTTCCCCCTAAGGTTTTCTTGATTTTTTTTTTTTTTTTAAATTTTTTTTTTTCTGCAATCTTTTGAAGTCCAGTCCAGGATTTCTGGGGTGTAGGTATTGGCTTGATTAACTTCAAAGCGACACACCGCTGACTATCACATTAGCTTTTCACTTGGCCTCCAGCAGACACTGCAATTGTGAATGGCATTGAGTAGTTTTACTGGAGCTATATTTTCTATTTTTTCTTTTTTTTTCTCCCTCCAGAGAAATGGGAAAATAATTAAATGTGAAGGTTCAACAGTGTCACTCAAGCATATGTTCATATGTTAGCTAATAGTATCTGCTGCAGCTTTAAATGTAGAGAGGTAGATTATGTCAAAATGTTTTTTGCCTCATGTTTTGTTTTTTTGCTGCCCCAAGAAGGACCCAGAAGAATGTGGAGTTTTGGCAGAATTGTAATCAAATCCCTTTCCCAGGACTTTGGGATTTGAAATAGCATGAAATGCAGATTTATTTTTTTGATTTTTAATGTTTTTGGTAAACTGAATTTTGATTGACATTGAATAAACAACTGTCCCTGTTTTCTGTGCAGTACTAAAGATCCAAAGGTCAATGCAACGTATCTCATTATGATAAAACTGTAAATCATCAGTCACATAAAATAATTATCAACTACATCCTCCTAATGTCAGCTATATGACACAATTACATTTCTTGCTGTACAAGTTTCCCTACCTTACTGTTGTAATTAGAGATCCCAAGATATCATCTGGCCCTGGTAATAAATGTCTTCTAATGATTAAATAGTTGTGGTAATCTGTGGGATGTGGAAAATCTTCCTGAAATGTTGACAAAGATAGCTGTGAGTTTTTAGGGAATGGAGACATTTTCTTGATAGAGCCAATCTCAGTATGCTGTTTTGGGATGATTTGGCTGCATCTTATTTTTCCTAAGAAACGCCCTTTTCTGTCTTTAATTTCTGTATGCAAATGGAAGACACCCAAATGCAAGCTCATTTAAACATGAATAGATGGAAAGTCAAAATGCACAGACTGTGAGAAAGGTTTGTTTTTCTGAGATCCAAAGCAGAGTTGCTGGTGAGCAGCATTAGAGTTAATTGTTCTTCATAATGTGAATTATATAAAGACAATACGGTAAAACATATTTAGAGTTCCATGAAACTGAAGTGTGCTGGTTTGGATGGTAAACACAGAAGCCTTTAGAAGTCCTATATATGTTGGACAAGAGATATCCATAGGAACTCTCAGAAGGGTTTATTTTGGTGGTAATTAGAAATTAATGGAATCTGACTTAGAATAACAGGTCACAAATGATCTGATGATAGGAACAAATTTGACCAATGAGTTTTTCTAGGGCACTTTGGGTACTTCAATGATACAGATACACCATGACTGCCTCTCTGTCAGCCTCTTACTCCTGTGATATATTTCAGATATTTTAGAAAGGCTGTCTCTTGCAGCCCTCCATCTTTTGTGGTTTTCTGTACAAATGAAACTGCACATGTTATGCAATAAAGCCCTGTAACTGACATCTGTAATGGAAGGGGAAATGAGAAATTAAGAATTCAGTCCTAGGAAAGCACTTGCATGTGTCATTCCAGAAACCAGGGCTAACATAAAGCACTCCAATTAATACTGAATACTGCATATTATTTGATTACAATTCAGAAAACTTTTTTTGGTAGGTCACAGTAGGGTGACTTGATTTAAATCACCAATTTTAATCATGATTTAAGTCAGCAGGCAGTAGCTCTGTATTTAGATAATTAATTTTAATCTGTACTTAATTATTTTCCTAAAGAAATTTCAGTCATGTTGGTAGGTATAAACAATCAAAACACATTGATTTGCAAACAGATGCAATCTTACGTTAATAATTAGTAATATATTTTGTTAATAGAGACAGTATATTAAAATACACATGTGAGTAATTACATCATTTAATATACATTTATTCATATTGTTAGTTTTTGTATTTTCCGGTATTAGAGAATGGTGAACTATGTTTGTTGTCTGCTTTGAGGATACTTTCTTACCCAGGCTTTCTTTCAAGAAGCATACCTTGGTTCATGAAATGGAAATTAAATGATTGGTTAAGTTCCTTAAGGAAAAAACATATGAGGAGATGGATAGATGATTTTCAAAAGTACTTACTAAAGAATCCTGACTTAGTTCTCTTGTTCAGTAACTATTGAAAATAAATTAGCTGTAGTGAATATCTATGCACAGCACAATGTATTTTCAAAAGTGTAGATACTGAAAAAATACATCAACATATTTAGAAGTCTAAAAAACTGTGTCCTTCCCCACATATTTCAGCACTTTAGAGCTTGCAGTCTTGTAGTCTTTTGTATGTTTGTTTTAATTTACAGATGGAAGAAAACATAATCTCTTTTGAAATAAAATTGACTCAATCAATGAGTTTAACCCAGTGAGGAAAACATTATTGCCATTTTTAGTAGATGTTAAGAATAAATATTAATTGAAGCAAAAATGTAGTTTTAATGACTTATAAAGAAGGTGGAAATGATTTAATGCTGCTTATTAAAAAAAATAAAATCAGGAACATGAAGGAAACAGTATGTTTTTGGAAGAACAAGACAAGAAAAACCAAAGGTTCCTGCAAAAACCAGCTCTCCTACAGCTGTGTTGCTCATGGCAGTAGCCAAATGGATATAGTAAAAAACCTTCTAAGGGGAGCTTATACCATGTTAGATCAGCAACCTGTGAAAAAAAAATTCCTGTTTGCAAATGAGACAGTGACACCTAAAATGTCATGGATAGACCGGTTTAATTATACACTTGGCAGGAATACTGTGCTTGTACTTTAATGAGGAAAGAATACACTCTTTCTGAAGTCTACATTTATGCATTTATCACATGTGTAATTAAGGAAATTTCAAAATATGTATAATATACTGTAGAAATCTTTAAACAAAATAGTCCGTGCTTATATAATAGCCAATGTTAGATTAACAACCACTAAAGCAAGGAAATTAAACAGGTTTTAAACCCAGGTTTTGCTGTAGATCACAAGTAGGCTGAATGGTGTGATGAAATGCTTTTTTGATCTTTTCAGATGACATCAAAAGAAATAAATTCTTATTGCATTGATCTTGATAAGACAACAGTAATTGAGTTCCTTCTAGACACACAGATGCTCTAGATCCTAGAGAGGGCTGCACTGAGATGGTGCTGAGTCTCAGTAGTTGTGCACTTTCTCTGCAGCAATTGACTCCAAGGGAAGTCCTTCCTTGTAGAAGAATTTCTCATAGAATGAGGGCATGATCTATATTTGGAGTGAAGTTTGAGCTACCCCAGCCTGGGCCCCAGATTCAGGCCTGAGAAACCTGTGGCACAGTTAGAAATTATGTTAAGGTGTTAATGAAAGGCAGTGGTTTTTCTAGATATTAATAAGTGTAGTTAGTAGTGTGAACACTTTAGCCACCTTAAGCATGAATTAAACAATGTCTATTTGCATTTTTTCCTTATGCTGTATACCAATGAGAATATATTTGTAATTGTAAACTTGATTGAAGAGTATATAACCTGACATTTTAGATGGAATAAATGGAGAATGTAGCATTAACCACATTGGCTGGATCTGAGTTTGCTCCCATCCAGCTTCCCATTATTTTTAAGGGTTTCCTTGCTTTGCTTCCAACCTGTACCCAGGAGAAAGGGTTTTCTCCAGGGCTCACTGCTGTCACCCATCCTGTTTGCACCTTCCACCTTAGCAGCTCTGCAGCCTGGGGTGGAATGGAAGCATATCCATGACACATTCCTAACCCTTCATATCCTGCTACACAAGGCCCTCTCCCCATGCCAGTTTTATCCCTATTACCCGCTAAACAGGACTGCCTGGGGGTTTTGGGCAAAGCAGTGCATCTTCACAGCAAGGGAGCCTTTCTTTAGGCTGGTGCTATTTGCTATCCCAAAGGAATTGTACCTTTTCCATGAAGCACTTGAAGGGGGTGGAGTGGGAATATTTTCATGCTTCTTCCCTATAAGTATGACTTCATGAGAAGCCAGACTGACTGGTGCTGGTTTGAACAGTCCTGTGAGGTGGAGAGGAAGGCAAATCTACATTCTCTGCACTAAAACCCAGGGAGTGATCTCAACTGTCATGTCAGATGAAAATTCATGAGTCTATTCTGTCACAATGTGAGGCAGCATAATAGAATATGGCCTCATTCGTAAAAATTTCTGTTTTCTTCCCCTGCCACTTGTCTTTTTAGCTATTAAACAGGGTTAAGGGTCCTCTTGTCACTTTTATTAATACAGAGAATCTACATCAAGGAGATTTTTTGCCCTTCTAATCCTTGGAAAGTTTCTCTCAATGCTAGAATTAGAAGTGAAGATGAAAGCAGAAAAAAAATAGACGTTGAGAAACCGGTAGATACTCAGCAGCTGTTTTTCAGGAAAGAAAACTCAATGGAGATGATGTATGTCATCAGATAGTTTAGAGACACTTCTCTTTCCTGCTGATTTAAGAGAGGGAAGTGAGATGTAAACAGTAGATCAGTGGCCTCACCATGGAGCACGTTAGAATAGACTACAGCCTAAATCCTTATCAAATGATCTTGAATATTAGGAACTTGTAGATTTCAGCAGCTCCGTGATTGCAGTTACCACAGGAATTTGCTCTTTAGATTTCCCAGCTCAGGGAGCTGAACTTTCCCTTCAGGAGGATTACCATTAGGTCTATAGGACCTAATCAGCATAAACCTCCAGCCCAGCAGGCAGGTGTCACAGTAGCTGTTCGTTTGCAAGGTAAGTAGGTACAAGATGTGAGAAGTTCAGAATTAGTAATGCAAGTCTTCTGTCATTTTTATCATTGGACCCTGCAGGGAGGATCTGATTAAATGGATATTCAACTCTTTGCATTAATGTGAACCCAATTTTAATTTGCATATAATTAACAGCACAAAAAGTATAATTTTATTATTTGCTGTTGGAAAGCAGATCTGTGGAAGCAAGGAGCCACATACAGTTCCTGAAGTGTGATATAAATGACTTTATCTCATACCTCTTCTTTCTTTCTATTTCTGCTTCCTGCAGCATATTCATTTCAACATCTGTTTTATTTGGTATGAAATGCAACATCCAGATTTTTCCTGAACTAAGTTGCTTCACATGTTTCTTTGTTTTGTAGATCGTCTATGGAAAAATAACAATGCTGCAGGTATTTTTCAAGTGCCCTGTAGAGTTTCACAGTGATGTGTTTCGAGTTCTGCAGTACAAAACACAGCCAAACAATCTGATTTGGATTTCAGAGGGCGTTAGTTCTGTCCACAATCTCTGACATGCATTTGGGAAGTGACAGGGAGCAAATCAGTCCATGTCACTTGGTTTCCTGTCTCACTGTGGCCTAGCTGGTCCATTTAGACTCTTTAGAGCAGGATTAGAATAAGAAAGGAAGAATAGCTCCACTTACACGTTCACTGGATGGACCTTTGGCTCTTCTGGGGCATCAACCATAGTAATTGAGAATTCAGTTTTCTACTAATCTTTTTTTTTTAATGAATCAATAAGTTATATTTGAATCTAAATGTGAAATATGCCATTATATATATATATATTTATTTTTTTTTAAGTTTTCACAATGCATGCTCCTGTGTCTGCACTGGATAAGATAGAGATTTATTTCAATCTTATATATATGTTTTCATAATCTTATATTAACAGGTCCTTCTACTTGCTGACTTCTGGGCATGACCTTTCTGCTCAAAACATCATGCTCTAAAAATCCATACTATCAAGACTTCTTTAATAAACAGCTGTAGTAGTGAATGAAACTATGAAACCTTGGGTGCTTTGCTCTACAAGTAGCTGGAAATGCTGTATTTCATCAGATAGCTGAAATGAAATGGTATAATGTAAAATCATTTGATGTATGCTGACTAGATATGAAAAACAGCACATCACATATGTACTGATATGTTCAACTGATATGTACATGTATGTTGAACCAACAAATGAATCAATATATAGTTCTGGTTCAGAGAACTGGATGTGCTAGGAATCAAAGTCTTACTAAATTATATATAGAGAATATATTATAGAGAAACTGTAATATAGATTAATTGAATTTTCTAGAAGAAAGCTCTTCCACCAAAGTTTATTGGAACTAATTTACACTAGAAATTTAGTCAAAGGTATACATGTTGAGTGTCACATCCAGCCAGAATCAGTAAAATGCAGCACAAAAAGATCTCCCTGTAAGATTGTGTTGAAGTGAACCATCTGGGGAGTGAAATACACAAATACATGGAATAAATGCTAATTGCTGAACTGCACAACTTTGAGTTCAAGCTCACACTTTTCTTAATCTCCAGTTTGAACAACGCTCATGGATGTACCTTTCCCTCGCATTTAAAGTCATATGGAAGGCAGTAGATTCTAGTCCAGTAATTAGTACTTAAAATAGCAATAAGGGTCTGAAATCTGGTGATCCAGTATTCTTTATAGCTGACTCTGGATAAAAATATATGTACAGTGTCTTTTTCTTCAGCTCCATTCTTTTGTGACTATTTTCCTAATAGAGTAAGATGGATACAAGCCATCAGCCATACAAATGTTTTGCCATGAGACTAGAATTCTTATAGCTGGCAAAACGTAAGTTTTGCAGTGTCTTACAGGTTGAAAACCCTTAAGCCACCCACTTTCTAGGCAGTTGGAAGTCAAGAAACTTGTTGGAAGGCTCAGGGGTTAGTTCAGCAGCTGTTGCTTATGTAATTGTACCAGGATGCTGAAGCTAATTATGGCACTGTGATGTGAAACTGTTCTAATCTGGTTGCATTGATTATTTTAAGAAACATTTGTAACACCATAAAGAATTTTTTAAAATTATTGAAGCACTCCGAGTTTTAATTTGAGCTGTCTCTCCCCAGTTTGAGTACCCAGTACATCTTTCATTTATTAGCATATGGTCTTTGTATCCTGTTTAGTGCATCTTTCCTTGGGCCTGTGTGTGCCAGGCTCTGAGCAGAAGCAGCAGATCACTGCTGGAAAGGAATTACAGTAATTGACTTGTGGGGTCACAAACAGTTAACTCCGTGGGAGAGGTGTTAATGCTAAATGATGCTATAATGGCATTTCTGCTCAAATAAATGATACCAGCAGAGCAAGGTTTAGAAGTAGTTTCCAAATGACCAGGAAATGCGAGTAAGCCAGTCATAAAATAAAACATGCATTCTCTTAGCAACGAGAAAAGCTGTATCATGTGCTGCCAGTGGGGTTTCATCAGTGAGAAAAAGGTAGAGCTTTTGCTGCATGGATTTAGGAGAGATGCAAGTTTTAAGTTTATTGAGAAGGGACACAAGAAGCAGAAGTTGAATTCAGGGGCTTCTCTAAATATGTAGGCTGAAAGCGTCTATAGAAGAGAGGATTTTCAGGTGTGCAGAGTGTCCTTCTCTTAGATTGGTCCTATTACAGGCAACAAAGGGTGACACTGATTAGACTGACATTAAATTGTTCCTCTGATGGCTTTTTCCAGCAGGTACATTCCTCATCCAGGTCCCAAGTGCCTCTTATGATTGGTATATAGGCAGTGTTGGCTCTGTGTGTCTCATAGTCAGATATATGTATGTGTTTTATATCTATTGGTGCAGTCCACAATGAGATTCCCTCCCATGGAAGGGAATGGGGCACAACTGGAGCATTTTTCTTGTGTGGATGTTCATGGATGCTGTAATTTTCCATCCAAGCAATTGCCCTGTACCTCTGTAAACTAAATAAAGATTTCTAGTTCTGTGTACTGCTGCTCCTGGGTTGCAGCTGTGTATGAAACTGAAGGTGGAAGAGGTAGAGATTCATAATTGCCTGTTGTCTTCACTAGCTCATTGCTTTGTCTGATGTGACTGAGATGAAGTTGTAACTGGACATGTTGGACATGACAGCTTTTTCTTTGTCTAGTTTTGCTAGGATATTGGCAAATTCATGTAAGCAAGACTTGTCTGGCTTATGACTAACTAACCATAATTTGAACCCAAGTGATTAATAGTTGGTAGTAATTAGCATATTAGACTAATATTCAGAAATTATTTCTTTCCTGAGGCACACAGCTTTAGAATGTAATGAACACAAATTATAATATAATAAAAAGGTAACCCTCCTATCCTTTTGTCCAAGAAGTAGTTGGGCTGTGCTGAATGTTCATACTAATATACTGTTTTAATGTATTTCTGAATAAGTGATAACTAAATAATGTAAGATTATCTTAATGGCTGGCTACACTGAATAAAAGCAAGATCATAATGAGTAATTTACACAATTTCAAGACAGAATATAATACAAGTTGGTAGGTGTACTTTGTGTCTGAGAGATCAACTGTAAACTTTAAATCTCCTTTAGGCACTGGGAAACCTGTGGGATCTCAGCAAGATATGACTTATTGAATAGGACTTTATTGGTTTTGCTTTTATGCATTGTGCAAAAATTGGGAATGCAGTGATGCCTGATCAAATATTCATAGTGTCCTTGAGGTTTCTTGCTCTCCTCTGGCACACTGAGCTGTGACTTCTGGTTTCTTGTCACCAATCAAAAATTTGTTAGCATTTTAGAAGTATTTTGTATCTCACATCGCAGCACATGTGGTAAGAATGTTCTTTGGACTCTTCTAGCAGAAAAAGGAACATGTTCCTTTGTGGCAAAGGATGGCCTGGGCAAATGCTCCCAGCCATATATTCTTTAGCTGTATGTGACACAGGACTTTCATAAACAGAGAAGTAATTTTGGGAACATGGAAATTCTTTAGCTGAAGCTGTGTTTCTTGGAACACAGGAATTTTTTTTTGAAATGCTGTTTGTAATGGCTGGAAATGTATTTTTCTTAATAACAGGTTCTTATATGTAGCTTTATTTTAAAAAGCCATTTGTTAAACTCTGCAAAAATATTTGTTTTATATATATGTTTGCTGTATGTAGAATATCTGCAGCTGCAGGTGATGGTGGCAAATTCAGTCCATTCAAATATATCTGCAGCTTTATTTGAATAAGAAAGAAATGTATTGAATCTGGAAATCAATAGAAGCCAAATACTACAAAAGTTCTATGCATCAGAACTTTGAAGATACATGGGAGGTGTAGTTTAACTGCAAAAAGTCTAATGCTCTGAAAAATTTACGAATGAAATATAATAACTTATTTTCAAGATCTGGCTGAGAAAAAAACATATTTTCTCCAGTAGTCACTATTCTAATTTAGTAGAAGGAAGCTTTTACAAGGTTGTTGTTGCCAAGGTAACCACTTGGTTCACATCCATGTGTTGAGCATATGCGTATCACTTTATCTCAGCTCTCAGAGGCGATATCATGGCACTGCATTTGGGAAATGATTTTTTTTAAAAGCGTATAAAACCTCTTAACATCTAGAAGATTCATTAAATGTTCTCACTCAAGACAGACTTAAATTACTCTTTTGGGGTTCTTTTATGCTAAAGTTCTGAATGTGACTGAGTCTTGTTATATCTTCAAACTCCACACAGATGAAATTTAAAAAGTAAACAACCTGTCAATATTTCATTTCAAATGCATGTGTACAATGATTTATGGATTAAATGTACACACAGGCACCTATATATATAAATGGATTGAGTTTATATTTATGTGCACGAAGGACTGACAAAAAGAAACTAAAGAAATCTTGCCATCTTAATCTTTCTTATGGTTGATATATGTTGGAGCTAAATTTTATTAACTGTTTAACCACCTGGACTCACTTGAGACTGAGTCACTCATGCCATTGATATCAAACAGAAATATTAATGACATGAATATTTGTGGTGTTGTAGTGATTTTACGAAAAATACTTAAGATTTGTTATTGTGTAGATTGCATCCTGACCAGCAAAGAATGAGTGCTTTTGCAAATGTCAGTATTTGCTGGTAATCTCCAAAGTGCCTGGTAATAGAGTTGATGCAGAAGTTAAACCAAACAAGGGTGGAAGGAGCAGACAGATTAAAAATGATGGCCTAGGCAGACATATTGTATGCCTCATTTGAAAAATCAACAGTATCATTTTTAGTCAAGTTGAGTAACACTGGTTCCTAGATAAGTAGTAGATGTCCTTTTGCTACTGTATAATATACTGGGAAAATTATGACAACAGGGAATGTAAATTTGCTGTACAACACCTGCCGTTTTTACTGCTGTCCAATACTGAAACTGTGTCATTTTTTTGCATTATTAAAAACACTTAGGTGGAAGCTTTGATTTATGTTTAGCTTTTGACTAAATTTCCCATTCTTAACTTAAAATAGTCTTTATTTTTTTTAGTAAAGACATCCATGCTGTACCATCTTTGAAAGTGGTCAAGGTGGCTGCTTGGCTTATGGTTGGGTTTATTGCATGGGGAAGCTCTTTAAGGTCAGAGAAACCTTTTTGTAGAGGGACAGGGAAGGCAGTAGAGCCTGACAGTGTTAAACCAACTTGAGGTAGATTTTCTGGAAGATGTCTAGCAGAGCCTCAAATGTTTGTGAGTTATATTAAAGGCTAGAAGAATAGGGCTTTGCTAAAGCCCAAGCATGTTGATAAAACATTCAGAATTGCTTTTGATGAGCACAAACTCAGCTATTGGTAAATTGCACAAACTGGGTTGGTTTTTCCCCTGCTGCTGTTTTAAGATTTGGAGGAAAAAAAAGCCTATTTCGGATAGATGATCTTGCTGAACAACAAGATAGTGAAGGGAAATAAGTTGGTGGGTTTTTTTGGTGGGGTTTTTTTTTTTTTTTTTTTTGGGTTTTTTTTTGTTTTTTTTTTTTTTTTTTTTCTCCTGTAAATATGGTTTTAAATATATTTCAACAATCTTTTTGTATGTGGAATGCGTGCCATCAGAACTGTCTTTTAACTCTGAAGATATTAACTGGAAGGAAATTTGCATGGCATAAGGAAAGACTAAAGGAAAAAAACTATGAAAGCTTTTATTTCATAAATATCTTGTTGCTATCTTTTGTTTAAAACAAACAATGGAGTGAAGTTCACAATTATACTCAGGCCAATGTAGAAATAAGCCACAGCTTTTTGTAACAACACTGCTTGGTAGTTCACTGTTTAGCTCTCACAGTCAATTCCAGACCAGCTTCCCCCCACTTTCCCTATCCAGCAGGTGCTTGACAACTTGTTGAATTGCATGACTGGCATTCAGAAGTCTCAGCAATTCTTAGTCTGCTGCCACCACCCAACTCATGCTCAGTGTGCTCTCTGAAGGTACAAGAGTTTTCCTATTTTACATGACCATGTAGGTTTGTGTCTGCAACATTCAGTACTCGGTCTGAGGTTTATTTGCACATGAAAGAGTATGAGATCCTGGTTCCACCTATAGATCCTTCAATAAAGAGAATACTCAGGGGGATCACAATGCATTCCCTAATGGAAATGGGAATAAGATATCCTGGTATAAAGCGAGATTGCACTGACAGAACTTCAGCTACACAGGGGGACAATGGCTGAAGAGTGAAATAATTCAAACAGATATTGGTACAGGAACTGTGTCCAGACAACAGTTATGGACCCAGAGCTCAGTGTCATGATCTAAGTGCAGTCATATGAATTGGAGTTTTCCACGGGCTTGAACAGATTTGGGCTTGAGAACTTGTGCAAAGCTCTGGGCATAACAAACACGCACAAAAAAATGGCAAAGACCAAATGAGTGTTTATTTTTAAAGGAAGTTGAAGATGGCCATCTGCTTGGGGGTTTATTGGTTTTCCTTTTTATGATGATGCTCTTTGGAGTTGCACATTTTCCCCAAAGCTCCCTCAACATTGTAAATCATTACATATGGATGATTCTGTTCTTTTGTTTGTTTTTCTTTTATATTTCAAGATTTCTAGGGCACACTCTAAAAGAGAAAAATCCCTCTACTGGGTAACCCCAGACTTATGTTCTAATACAGTTAGCTAAATAACTCATGATGTTTCTATAGTTTTAATTACCTAAGACAATAAGTGATTATTAGCATAAAACTAATACCACTTGGGTTAAGGAATTTGAAAATGGTGATCCTTAAGGCCAATATGTAAATATACAGCTCTCATTCCCAGTCATATCTCCCTACCTGCAACTTCATCACAAAGAAGTCCCCAAAGGGTCTCTAAAGAGCTCTAATCAGGCATCTGCACAGTTCTACCTACAGTACAAAGGGTGGTAATCCAGGTCAGGCATGTTTGGAAGTAATTTAGTGAATGCATTTCCTTCACTCACTTCCCTCCTTCTTTTATGCCTTCTTTATAACAGGAGATTTCCATTGAATTTTATATTTAAGAAAATTTTGCTTGGTATTTCTGTGGAGCAGGTTTATAATACAGTTAAAGGCAAACTCTTTGTATTGAGTATTCATTTGGATATTTTTATTTTAATTGACAATTTAACATTTTGGATGGAAAACCTACTACACTGGATGACAGTGGAAGTCCCTGATCTAATTTTCTCTTACCACTGGGAACTCGATAAACAGGAGACTTGTGGCTCCTCACTAGTAGAATAACAGGAAAAATAATTTAATTTCAGCCTCGAGAAGGACATTTCAAGATAGCCAGAAATCTCCTTGTGCGGTGATTCTCTGTAAATAATCATGAAACTTGAGGTTTCCACCAATGCTATCTAAAATGGAAACAGGTGTATTGAGATGACTGTAGTATTTGGAATACTGTCACATCATATTTCTGAAAGTGGAGAGCTCTTCAATTTCTCATGTCCTTTAAGGACTTATTTTGTATTTCTTTTTTTTCTTTTTTTCCCCATTTTCTTTTTCTGTCTGTGGACTTATAAAAGCACAATTTACCAACAAAGGCATTGAGTAGAATGGGATAGAAATAGTGACGATGGTCTGATTTTTACTGTGAGTTGCTGGGGCAGGGAACTTTTTCTCTGACAAATCAAGCTTTCCAAAAAACGTAACTTTTCCTAAAATGTAATTATAGAGTTAGCCAGCCATTAAAAGTGTTTATTTCATGTTTGGATTGTTGTAAGTATTTGTGTCTTGACTTATTTGCTCAGGAAGGATGCATTAGTGTTTTAAAAGTAATGGCAGGCTGTGTTTCCCTAAGCTGTATGAAAATGGTAAGGTTTTAGTACAGGTTCTACATTTGATAAACACTGATATATGTGGGTTTGGAAGTAATAATATGGGCTCAGCAACAAAAAATATTGACGATGGAATGTTGTTTTTTTTTTTTTTTTTACTTAACAGCTTTCCGTTGAATTTTTGTTTAGTCTAAGAATCTCATACATTAATTGAAGAGGTTATGTTTGTACCTGCTCACTTCATTAACAGCTGTTACTAATTAGTGGAGTTTAGTCATTAAAGAACCTGCTGGGGTTTGAGGAGAACAATTTATATTTTTTCATAGCATTTAAGCACACAATATGCTTGTGAGTGGAAAAGTTTCATTTGGGAGCACTCAGTTTTAGCAGCATTAGCATATCTATGGTGGGCTAGACTTGAGCTAATATCCCCAGGGCAGGGGGGCACGGGAGAGCCCCACTACTTGAGTAGGTGCTCCAGGAGGGATTCAGAGCAGCCTTTTGGGCTGTAGCTGTGCCTGTGGCAGGAAGAATCCGGGGGCCTGTGCTGTTTGTGCACCGTGGAGCTGCATCATTGCAAGCCTTAGCCTCAAGCAGACTTTGAACAACAGTTTTCATTAAGCCTCAGTATATGGACAACAAGGTATCTCATAAGAGTATGGGGGAAGAGAATTACCTCTTCATAGGTTGTTCAGGGCATGGCAGGCTGGGCATACATGCTGTACTCCATTAGAAAGGTGCAGGCTGATTTCCCTAACTAATTATTTTTGTTATGTGAAGTGGAACCATTTTCTCCCCTACCTTAATCTAGTCCCCACTTCCCACAAGTAGTGGTACACTTTGTGTCTGTTTCCAGAGCCTGTTTTGTTAATAAATCCCAGTATTAATTCCAGGAGCTTGGAGATTTTTTTTGGTGTATGTTGCTGTCATGCTTTTCTGCGCAAGTTCTGGTGCAAGGTGCCCTGTGAAATGTGAGGACAGCAGTTTTGATGAGTTTCTCTGCTGGGGAGAGATGAAAGAGGAAGCCTTCCTGCTCCTTCCTCGCCTTGAGCAGCTGGGTAGGACAAGTCACCCACTGTTGGGCTGATGTCAAGATAAATGTTTTGCTCTTATGAGGTCTCTCTAAGGGCACCATTTAATGTACTAGATTACATTACTGGGTCAGTCTCCAAGCTTTTGCCAAAGGCCTTCCAGCTCTATCTGGCTACATTGGATTTAAACTGGAAACACATTCCTAGTGTATGCTGTTGCATGTCTTCACTGGTAGTATGCACGTAATAAGCTGGTTGAGTTTTTCCTTGTACAGTTTTGTTTAATTAGAAGCTGCCTATAGTTCTACAGAAGTATTTCAGCACCATAGAATATAATTGTACTATAGTTAGGCACAGTTCCTACATGAATAGGGACATTCTCTCTGAGCAGAGGCAGTATTCATATACCCAGCTACCTAGTTATACTTTAAACTACCAATTTAAAAAAAAAATCAAAATAACCAGAGTTGCGATCGAACACACCCATTAACAATATGTAATTGAAAAAAGAAATGAATATTTTTGTGACTGTGCCTCTACTACTAAGAGCAGATCACCCCAGTTTTTTCCTCTGCCCCAACTTGCAATCAGACTAATCTTTTCCTAGCAAAGCCTCTGCAGTGTGTGGCCATGTGTGTGCTGTGGGAAGTGACAGCTTGCTGCTGTTTCTTGGCTCACATAAGGGCTGCTGGAGGTCACAACAAGAAGACAAGTCCAGTGCCATCCCACAAACTGCAGGAGGGTGAAGCTGGACAGTAGAGAGTATTTCTGTTTAAAGAAGCATTTCAAAGCAAACTGAAGATAGAAGGTTGTTGCTAACTAAAAACTTGACCTATTTCAATCTGAAATATGTCAAAATATTTTGACAGCATGGGAAAATCCCCTTCTCCCCTCTCTGCAATGTGTTCCAAAAAAACCCCTTCTGACTAAAGGGAATTGATTTTGCCAATTATTTCAGTCTTTATGGGAAACCACAGAGGCTGTTTAAATTTCTGAAACTGGCTCTTCTGGGAAGTAAGTTGGGGCAGCGGAGCAAAAGGATAATAGGATTTACCAGTGGTGAGGAGAAAATAGGTGTCTGTCCCCATTTGTTCACATTTCTGAGTGCCACATGAACCCCCCTTTGTCTCCAGCCATGCAGCTGCCACTCAGGTCAGGCAAAGGAGTGATAGGTAATTTCTTTGCTGGGAGTAGGGCCTGTGGACTTACCCACTGTAATTATCCTCTCTTGCATCTCCTTGTGGGTTCCTTATGTCTTGTAGAGAACCTCAGCTGTCAGGAGTTCCAGATTTGCTACAAACTGCACGCTGGTCATTTTGATGGGGATGCCTTGGCAAAAGCCTTTTCTTTGGGCATTAAACTCTCTTGAGCAAGGACTCAGTTGGTTTCATTGGCTGTTAAACCTGGCTGTCAGTTTGTTTTAGAAATGGAATATGGAAAGGAACCGTTTTTCTCCATGCCGTTTTTTATTGTTGAATCTCTTGGACTACTGTTTGGCTCTCACATTTTGCATCTTAGAGGGAAAGTCAGAGAAACATTGGTGCTTTTTAGAATATTGCTTCCCCCCCCCTATTTTTTAAAGATGTATTTCAAGTCTAAAGTCAATAGTAGAATGAACACCTGATCTTATGGAAATCATTGGAAACTTTGTCTTTATGGGCAGACTTTCTCAGAGTTTCTTCTAAAATAACATGTTTAGTGCTCAGTTATCTCTGGAGGATTGTCAAGGTTGCAAAGTACACTTCCCCTATATTAAATACAAACACAAAAAAACCTGAAGAAAATCTAAACCCTTTCATCAGCTCTATCAACAACTCAAGCATGAATCCTTAACTGAAGCAGTAGTACTTGCCCTTGTCTTAGTAGACTCACTGACAACACAGCAGCAGCTTGAGTTAACCTAGTGGATAAGAATGATGCACTTAGAGATGAGAGGTTCTTCACATGCTGTACAGCACTTTAAAATGCTAAGTACTTCCATATTTGGAAGTACTTATCTTTTATTTTCTATAATATCTTAATTTTTTTAAAACACCACAGAAATAATATTAGGTTCTCATGAGTGTTTGCTTTTATATTAATAAATCTTCAGAAAAACACATAATTTTTCTGATTGATTTTATAATTTGACACCTGCTCCTTATGAATTTATTTTAAACATTTAAAAACAGTACTGAGCCATCTCTTTCATTTCTGATATCGTGTGACAGATAACCACTGCAGTAATTTCATTAACATTTCAAGTTAAAGAATATAAGGACAACACACTTTATAAAAGGACTTGTTTTTTCTGGTATTGTTTTCTTCCTTTCCCTTTTAAGGGTACTCTAAAAGTAATTTGTAAATTATAATGTTGCTAATCTTCCTGTCAGGGGGGTGAACTTCCTTTTCAGGGCTTCAGAAAGGAAATGACTACTGATGAAATGTGCAAGATTCACAGAAATGTAAACAAAACAACAGCACTGGATGACAGAATAGGCAAACCAGAGGCATCAGAGCACAGAATTCAATTTTAATCCATGCAAATTTGCCTTGGTCTGATCTGATAGGGAAAAGAAGGTAGCTGAGCTTCCTCTTGGTTCAGACCCTTGGCTCTTTGTTGGAGATGATAGTACAGAAATTATCTCAGAGCAGATTTGACAGAGTGTTTTGTGTGCAGTGTGACTTGTGCTCAATTCACTCCAAGTCCTACTCCAGCAGCCTCCAGAGGTCTTCAATCTTTGTAATCTGAAGTAGTCATAAATCTTAGAGCTGTTTCTTTGGAGCTAAGTAATGGTAAAGTAATCCTACTACAGACATCAGTCTATTGAGGCTTAAGAATTAACAGATATGTGACACTCAGCTTGGGAAAAACAGTTGAACAGTCCAAATTCCCTTAAACAGACTGAGTGGGTATGCTCAAGTACCTGCCCCTCATAATTCTGTTCTGGAATCAGTTGAGACCTGCTGGCAACTCCAGTGAGTTCTCACATAGTGATACAGATATGAGGATTTAAAATGTATGAATCAGCTGAGAGCTGATTCAGTTAGTTTTTTAACTTTAAAATGAGCCAAGTTCATTAAATTCAGATTTTAAGCACTCCTTTTTCTAGGCTCTGCATTTCATCCTGTCTTTACTCAAATTTTTATTTGAGTAAAGACTTGCAAGAGAAAAATGTGTATCCTACACCTGTTTTTCTCAGACTTTACATTTCAGGGTTACAAATTACTTTGGGATATTTAAGGCAAAAAAAGTCACCTTAAATATGCACTAAACATAACTGTGACAGAAAAAAATACATCTGCCTTATTGATATGTCACAGAAATTAGCATGTAGGAAAAGCCAAAAAGAAAAAAAGCAGAATTTAGTGCAATGCAGTTGTTCTATTAATTAATTGGACAAAGGCTTGGTTTAAAAATACCTTTTTATAAGACATGGAGGTCAAAGTGGGCAGTATCAGAAGATCTTATTTACCAGATGTAAATGAACTGTTGAGCTGTGTGAGGAGGAAAAAGAAAACAACACAGGTGCAGTCAAATTTCATGCCAAATGATTGTCCTCAAAATGAATTTTATAAAGTGTTTATTCTGTTCTACTGTGATAAAATATTGTTAACAATCATAGCTCAGCAAATACCCATCTATTCCAGTAGAACTGCAGATTTTTCTGATTTTTGCTCTTGAAACACTTCATCTAAAAGGGCTTTCTTTAAGTGGTACATTGCTCCCCAGGTTTCCATATCTTTGAAGATTACTGATATATTTTCTAGTTAAAAAAAAAAAAAAGCTTCTGAATTTAGCTGAACAGTGACCACATCTAAATAATACATTTAAAAGGAGTGAGATAATTCTGTATTCAGACTAGTATTTTGATTGTAAATAACCTGGAAGATGCTGTTTAACAGAGATATAAATGACTTCTTGAGGGAAAAATATCTTATTTTTATGCTAAAAAAGTGATATTTAAGAAATACTCTAAAATAGGTAATTGTAACAGAAATAAGTATTCTTTGAAAATGAAGGCTTTTAAATTATTTTATAAGGTTACAAATGGAGATCTTTTAGAGATTTGTAGTGAGGTATTGCATCAGTTTACAAAGTAATGCCACTCAGGTCCTGCTCTTTCTACCTTTACTTTTAGTCCTGTCAAAATTCTTTGCATGTAAGTGGCAGCAGAGTACTGGGATTATCACTCACCCCCTTGGCAAAACCCTGTGGTATCCCAGCAGAGCCAGGTGTGGGGAGGAGCTGTATAATCCTTCCTCTGACACAAACAGTTAAAGAGCCCTAAGAGATGGTTCCACATGTGCTCCCTTATCTGGGTTTTCATTTCTGAGGCGTTCACTGAAATAAGCTAAGAATGAAATAGCACCTGTTCTGACCAGATGGTAAATTTGTGGGATTCTATCAGATGCTGAAGCCGCGTGTGTGTTTTGTACAAACAGAGATGGAGATGATCACTTATACTCAGCATAAATATTGCATGGGGTTGAGGGACTTATTGAGCATATGCAAAGCATATTATTGAGGGGTTTTCACCCAGTTATATGTCAGGACTGCTGTTAGTTTATATGGTCTGGTCTCTGTGTTTGACTTATTTTGGAGAATTCTCGGATAAGCGGATGGAATTTTAATTAGATGCACTGACATGACTTTAGAACCTTGTACTGTTTTTGACTAGTGGGATGCTTATGTAGCCAGCCTGTCTCATCTCTGACAGTGACCAAAAGTGCAAGCCCTGGGATGAGTGAGAATGTGGCAAATGGATGTCATACCTCATAGGTACTTTTGATTTTTCTGCTTCTTCAGATGTTTGATACTAATTTTGTATTGGTACTTTGATACTTTTTCCTCTCTGAAGTTGTGTAGTTTTCCCCTGAGTTGGATCTCCCTGGTTCCTCTTTGTCTGGGAGTCACATTTGCTACTGACTAGTATTCAAGTGTTATAACAGTTTTAAGCAAAACTGTTAGTTGTTACAGTTAATGATTAAACTTCCACTCTGAGTTCTCTTTAAATCCTTGGCTGAGTATAACCTAGTTCTGGGAATGTGACACTTTGTCTAGTTTTTCCCTTACTTTATTTAGAAGAATTTTAATTCCAGAGAGACTCTTAGAATTCCTCCAAAATTAAAGCATGGGAATCTCTCTCGTCTTTTCCATGAGCAGCACTGATTCAAATGACTTTGGTTTTTTTGCTGCACCTTTGAAACCTTCATATGCATTGAGACCATCATCTGACCTACAGATAATCTGTTATTATTATTTGTGTTCCTACAGTTTCTCTTATAATATTCATGTTCCTTATGTATGTGGAG
Source organism: Sterrhoptilus dennistouni (assembly GCA_013397095.1). Taxonomy (NCBI): domain Eukaryota; kingdom Metazoa; phylum Chordata; class Aves; order Passeriformes; family Zosteropidae; genus Sterrhoptilus; species Sterrhoptilus dennistouni. The sequence continues at coordinate 259,145 of VWZU01013442.1, read as the reverse complement.
AATAATTTATTTGCAACTATCAGTCCTTCTGATAATCTTTCTTTGAATTTGTTTTTTGTATACCTCAGGGGATTTAGTTAACTTCTTTTAATTCTCTAAAGGTTTTTAAAATTGATGATAGCCCCAGCTTTTGAGATCTTGCTCCAAAGAGGCTACTTTACTCTTCTGGTGAGCCGTGCTGGCTTCATTCTGTCGTTTTGATTTGCTGATAGTGAGACTCCTCATTGGTAAACCTTTGTACCACACTAAGCCTTTTCAGTTTGCTACAGCACGAGGTTTGCAACTCTGATTTTTTGGGAGACCTCTAGCTAGCAGACCCATGAAATATTTCTTTACAAGGCTTAAATTTTATCTCTGAATTCTATCCTGATGGGTCATTTTCCTGATGTATTTTCCTGTTTACCACAAAATGCATCAGTAGTGTTCCAAGAGCAAAGGAATTTGATTCTATGCAGTTCCTTTAGAATGCACCAAAATACTGGAAAGATATGTGGGAGGCAGTTAGCAATGAATTTTCCCTCCTGATTTAGAGCTCAGATTCTCAGCCTCGGAGTTTCCAGTTTCATGAGAAAGGTATGATCCATTTGTTTGGAGATGAACTCCAGTATACACACTTCCTAAGAGTTATAGGATGCAGCCTTCTTTGGTGTTCAGGCTGTTTCTCTTTGCAGTGTCTCAGGTGCAGAGGTTTGGGACAATTCATCTCCTGATATGCTCAGTCCCACATTTCCTGTTATTCCTGTACAGAGGCAGGAAATAGAAAATGTCATAGGAAGACAAGTAGCTGCAACACAAAAAAGTACTCATTGTTTAGGTAGGAATAAGTTGCCTGTCAGATGGTTACCCCAGTATTCTTGAATGATTTTTAAAATAAAAGATAACTTTAATATTTTTATTGGAAAGCTTAAAAGGATATATAATTCACTTCGTACCCTTTCAAGACATGATATTCTTCCTCTCTTCATCCTTAAGAAATTCCATAAACTCTCAAAACTAGGAGTAAAATTACCTCATGGTGATCTCATTTTTTTTCTAGGCATGAAGTTATGAAGTTGCTAATCCAGTCTTTTATCTTGAATTCACCATTATAATGTCAAGATTGAATAATCTGCCTTTATCTCCAGGGTGACAGCTATGTAGAAACTTCAAAAGGGATAGTTTTGCCAGCATCTAAAGACTCTTGTTAATTACTACATCTTGAGGTAAAGTGAAATAAAGGAGGATGAAAAATTATGTTTCTCTTTGACAACCTTGTAAAAATATCAGTGATGAAGCAGAACATTATAAGTGCTTTAAGAATGCATTTACTGAGATCAAGACCATTCTGATCATGGTTTAGGTTAATCTCTACAAGAGATATTATAGAAAGGTGTGTGTGTGTGTCACTGATGGTTTAGAAAGCTCTTAACTGGAAATTACATATTTTGCCTCTATTTTCTTATTTAAATGGATTGAGATGATTTAGTAATTGTGTTGCTTTACAGCTGGCAGAAGGGCTTGTATTGTTGTGTCTTCCAAGTAAAAATAAACTTGTTCTTCTGTTTCATATCCCAGCTTTACCCTGTTTTCACTGCTGCTGGCCTTACATGACCTCATTATGTAAAGCCAGAGAGAGTGTAAATATTATAATCTGTAGCAAACACTGTGTTATCAGCAGAGAATGCTAATAGTGAACTATGTGTGTTTTCAGGAGCAGGGATTGAGGTGTTCTGCACTGTGTCAGTTTGTCTGTGCCCTCTTTCTGGTGATCAGGGCTGAGTGGAGCTGTGTGGGTGAGTCAGTGGAGGGGTATTTGCTCCATGGGAAGGAAGTCCTCATATCAAACCTGCAGGCCAGGCAGGAAAAGTTGTGGATCAGTTAATTTCTTTAAAAAAGGTTGTTAAACTAGTTGTCTCTGAAAATCTGAGGAAAGTTCATGCAAATAAGAAACCAATTAATCCCTTGTTAGTACCAAGTTGTAAGCAAATACTTCATATAGACTCATGAGAAATAAAATCAGGCTCAGGTTTTCAGAAAATTTGTAGCGTTTTCTATTTTCTTTTTTTAAAACATGGTTTAGTATGCAGCAATTTATATCACAAAACACATAGTATAAACCACTGTGGATAACTAAGTTAGCTGAGCTGATGGTGCTAAAACACTGCTTGTTTTATTAATTTTAACTACCTGAAGAATTGTAGCATTGTGAGTTGAATACTACATCAACATTGGCTTTGAGTGGTACTCAAATAACTGTTACACCAACCTGCTGGTTATCAAGCCCATGTCCATTACTGGTAGTTGCTAGATGATGTTTCTAAGGAAGGAAAGTCTTACCAGTAGGGGAAAGGCTTAAGTAATTCTAGAGGCTTTGGCTGGATAAGGGGATTGGACCCCCCTCTTTGGTCACCTTAGTTCACATCCTAAAAATATTTTTCTTGAAGGGGCTATAATGCAGTGTGAGAATTCCCTTTTGCATTAGGTGGTCATTCCTGCTAACACTTGATTTCAGCAGTGCTGTTTGCCAGGAATATTTACCCATTTGTGCTGCATTTGTTCATTGTGATGCTATTAAAATAAAAAAAATAATGAGAAATAAAGGAAATCTATACTATTCAAGTGAGATAATATTCCTTCTCTGCAATGCAAAGCAAACAAATGTGATGTTTCTTTTCTTAGCATAATTTTCCAATGGTCTCATCCATAAAAACCAGCAGTGATAAAGCCCCTAATGCAGGCTTTTAGTCTGGATCTCTCCCTGTGTAACAGAAGGGAATGCAGTGTGCGTGGCTTTGTCCTTGTTATACAGATTTCCTTATTCCTTTTACTTGTGTAAGAGACAGACATCTGAAGTGGAAGTTCAGAATCTGGATAATTGTGGCTAAATGAGTAGCCCTGAGGGTTTTAGGACTGTTTTAACAAATTGCCATGGTGCCAGCAAGAAATCTGTGGGGTTAAAATGAGCCAAATATGGTAACAGGGACATGGCAGGGTTTGCACATTTCAGAAAGGAAAGGTCCATTATTGTGAACGTTGTAATATATAAAGTAGGATTTCATGTCAAATACAATGTGATCTGTGGGATATGTTTCAGTAATACCTAAAGCTGAGAATCCTGGTTATTGCTTTAGGTTGAGATGAAGTTATCATTTACTTTGTTATTATCTGCTTCTCTTTTAAAAATGCTGAGAAAGTTCCCATGAGGTGGTAAAGCCCAGGAGGTTTTAAGGCAGTTCCAGTACCTGAGCAGCTTTCAAAAGTGGAAGTTTGTACCTGCAGGACACCAGCTTTTTAGTGCAAGAGTCCTTTCTGAAAGTAGATGTGGAAACTTAAATCACTTGTGGTGTCATCATGTTGAGAATGTTGTAAAGCTAGTCCTGGGACTAACCTGTATGAAGTCAGTGTGAGCATGTCTGTTCTAACCTGCAGCAAAAATGGTCCCTGCAGTATTTCCAACAATATTTATGGTTGGAATCATTTTAAGATTTCTGTTATTGCAAAAATTGTCATAATACATCAGTAACAAATCTAAAAAGTATTTTTAATATGTCTTCAACTAGCTCAACATTTAAAATGCTTGATAACCTGTACTTTCCTGAACCTAAACACAGTCTGTTCATTACTGAACAATATACTGTATTACTGGTGCAAAAATTACAGTAGTGACTTGAACAGATTTCTTTACAGCCACCTGTCCTGGGACTTTTCAAACTAGTTTATCTCATTCTAGGGAGAAGAAAAAAATGTTCTATTATCTTTTCTGAAATTTCATTCAGCTCTTAAATTAATGAGCAGAATATAAGCTTATTTCTGAACAGAAGTCTGGGAGGGATAGTGAGTGAAGCATGAAAAACAATCAAATAATATGAATGGAAGCAATTCCCAGAGTATGCATTAATAATTAATAATACTGCATTTTGAGAAAAAATCTGTGGCTTTTCAGTTGCTGTACTTTTGGGTTATCTGAAATAGGAGGCTGGTAACAACAACACATTTTCACTCAACAGTGCCTTCAGGTCTGGAGTGGTTCAGCTGAAGATTTTAGGGAGAGATTTTCTTGCTGTGTGGTCTTGTGTAAAATTATATCTGCTGTAAATATCCAGGCACCTAATAAATCCAAAGAGCAAGATTTTTTTTTTTTGTTCTCTTTGTTGTTTGTCAGTATGAATTGATTCAGAGTTTTAATTAACTTGCCTTTTTCACCAAAACTGCTCTTTTGAAAAGCAAAAATTATAAATATTTACAAGATCCTTTTTTGCTAGGTGCATTCTTCAGTTTCTGAAATTTTCCTTATATAAATATGTTTCCTTTCCTATAGAAGTGTTAGATCATTGAGAATTTCTAAATGTAAAATTACCAAAGGAGACTGTTTCTAAACTATTGGGGGAGGGATATGCTCTATATAGGGAAGTATTTTCTATTGGGGGAGGGATATGCTCTATATAGGGAAGTATTTTCTTTAGAAATCAGTCTCAGTTTCTTTTTAAGCATTTTGGGAGATTTGTGTAGAGAGCTCTGTGTATTTCAGACTCCAAAGGCAAGGTAAACAGTTGTCAACTCAGTGCTGCTCATCTGCTATCAGAAAATCTGTTGCAGCCTTATTGTTTCTCTTGAATAGTTCAGCAAAAACTATTGTACTGGCAAGTCCTAGCCTGAATATTTAAATGCTGAAATGTTTATTGTAGTAATTAACACAAAGTAATTAGATCAGTTCAACAGTGCTAGCTGTATATAAATTTAGTCCATGGGATACTCAAATCCAGCACAACAGTTCCATGTAATCCCACTGAAGTCAATGTAATTAAAGTTACATACATCCTTAAGTGCTTTTTTGGATTAGGGCTTAAATATTTTTTATTATGAAAGAAAATGCTGTCCAGCTCCTGGATCTTAGATATTCTTGCTCATAAAAGTAAAAGTTGTAAACTAAATTAGTAAATAATAATGAGGAGGTCACTACTCCCAGCTATTTGTGAAGCTGGGACTTACCTAAGCACGGATGTCTTTGGTCAAGAAGTGCATGATGATAGAGCTGAGAGTCTGGGGAGAAGATAACTCCATGAGACAGTGGGACAACAGACTGCTTTACTTGACAGAAAGAGAAGTACAGATCAACTGTGTGCACACAGGTTTTAGGTGAATACATGTCATTTTAGAGCAACTTGTATTTTACCCTCCTTTTTTTGTCTGATACCTTGTTGCAGTATGACAATTCCTGCAGGAAATGACCCTCCAACTTGGTCATGAGCAGCTATTCCAGAAATTGAAATGGAAATGAAAAATAAAGGATTAAACACCCACCTCCTCTCTTGAAAGCAATATTGTGGGTGTGATGCTACCACAGCTATTAAAATGTGTCCTACTCTGGAAAAGGGTTCCTGAATAAGGAAAGCACTGTAAAGGATAGTAGCTGAGGATAGAATGTCGTGTGGGTTACAGGGATTGAACAGCAGACAAATGAGATTTCTTCTGTGGTTTTTTACAGGCTTATTCTTGATATTTTTCTTTCTCTTCCTAAACCTCTCCTTTTTTTATGCATATGACATAAAGATTTAATGTGAATTCTAGAAAGAAAGTGCTTTGCAACTCTGGAAATTTACTTTTAGACCTTTATATTCTAGTTGGTATGTACAAGGGCCTCTAGCTAGATTGTTGTCACTGTAGATCACAGGACCTTGCAGAAATATTAAAGGATAAGGAAAGACAAATATAATAAATGTAGTTGATGGTCTCCAAGATGTATTTCACCTCAAGTATTTTGGATTCAATTCATTAAAAGTAGCTGCTTTGCTGCAGGACAATGTATTTAGCATTCATGTCCTGTCCCCTCTATCTTTTTCAAAATATTTTTATCTCTTTGGTTAAAACCAGAAGAATTTTCCACTTACATAAGATTCTATTCCACAGTTCTGTTGGTCTGCTAGGTTATTTTCTTGTCTTTTTTTTCATCTTTGTGTTCTTCACAAACAGCTCTATCACCAAGCTCTTCTGCACAGCTACTACTGCTACATTTCACAGGATCCAAGGTGCTTCAAGGACAGGGATTTTGTCATCTCCGATACTGTTTTTCTGAGTAGCATCCCTAAAAAATCCCAGGTATAGAAGTAGGAACGTTACAATTTTCTGATAAAATTTAAGATGAAACATAATGAAAAACTCTTGACATTGAGGAAGGGCTAACATGACTATATCCAGATTTTAAGAGTATTCTGCAGCAGCACTGGAATCACAGCTAATGACTGTACTCAGCTTGGATGGGAGGCACAGTGCTGTCAGTGTGTCACTCCTGTATTCCTGACTCAAATAGTAAAGCCCATCCTAAAGAGCTGGCACTGCTGGATCTATGGCAGCTGGTGTAATGCATAATTAATGCAGCCCTGGGATACAGTTTCAAACATTCCGTGTCAGTGCATGCAGGAAGCCTGCAAAATGGGCACTGCTTTCAATAGTCAAATATTTATTTTAAACTAACTTTATAATGGCATACACACTTCTGCAAAATTGGGTGAAAAGAGGAAGGATTCTCAAGTAGTTTGTGATTGAGAGATTCCAGTGGAAATTAACATCATTTTCATTCTCTACAAACAGCAAGGAGAGGAGGAATTAATGTTTGCTTACTCAGTTTTGGATAATGTTCAGCATAAACACTAAAATGAGTAAAGAAAGAAACTTCTAGTTGGTTATTTTACGTCTAAGTAGGTCAAAAAAAGATACTAGATGAAGCAAAAATTGTATCAACAATTGGTTAGTGTGATCAGAGATGGTTTTGAAGCAAGCTGGTATGGGAAGGCCACTGAAGGAAACACCTTTAGTCTTTAGGCCTTTAGTCAGCAAGGTATATAATTTTTATATTGATAAGTCCCTTTTTGGAAGGTTGACAGAAGCAAAAATGGCTGCTTAACAGAATGCTGTGAAGTTAATCCTTCTCTACATGTTGAAAGCCTTTGCCACATGATGGGAGGAGAGCCTTGTCCTTTAGCTGTGGCTGACTCCCCAAGCCGAGGATGGCACCGGAGTGCGTACCTGCAGGTCGTGTTCTCACCTGTGCACCTCGCATTAGATGGAAACAAGCTGCTGCCATGAGGAATTCTGCAGGAAAAAGTTTTGCAAAGAAGCTATATAAAATTGATCTAAGTGTGTGTTGTGCTTATTGTGCATTTGAGTACCTTGAGCACTACTGTGTAGAAGTGTAGCAGAGAACCTCTGGGCAGGGCAGTAATTACACTGTGTATATTTCTTCCTGGTTTGGTGTGCCTAGGAAAACATAAATCACTGCTTTTTGGAAGATACAAATGTAAAAATCTAATATCTCTGACTTTAAACTTCATTTCTTCACTGCACGTCTTTGTACAAGACCATCTCTTGTTGCATATGAGTTATGTAAATTACTTGAATTATATTCCCAATGCCCAAAGTGGAAAACCTGCTTCATGTGTGAAATTTAACAGATGAAAAGTAGAAATTGATTTTGAAATTTTGATCTTACTCCACTAGTCTTAGCACTTTGATTCAATTAGTGAAGTTCTGTGAATTTCAAGAAAAGTTATATTATCTTATAGGTAAAAACATCTAAATGTACGTTTAAGTAGAATCTAATTTCAGGACACATTTCTTGAAATTATTTGAATTTAATTCAAGTATGAAAACAAACACCTGGAAAAATTTTGTTTGGGTCTAAAATACATTTTTTTTTTTTTAAATTAGAGATCTTTGAGAGATGTAAAGATCATTAGGCTTTATTTCATTCTTTCTTTTTAGCATAAAAGCATGACTAGAGACAGCAGCCTAACCTTAAGTTAAATGCCTTTCTCTCCACAAAAGATCCTTCTCTTAACAGTACTAATAGGGGACAATTTTTCCCTCAATTTGCTATGTGCTACCTTACCTTTAAAAAACCAAGACATTGTATGTGAAAACTCGTAATAGCCATAGAAAGAAATCAGCTAAGAAAACTAGTGTGTGTGTTAGGGTGAACTTAGGTTCTTCCTGGTGATAAAGGCTCCTTCCTGCACCTGTATAATTAGATGGTTGGTTTCTCCAAAGACATCAGCCCAGTTCTGAAAGACTCTTTTGCACAGGTATTTGTAACTAGTGGAATTAGTAACCAGATCTGTCAGAGAACTTTTTAGCTCTGAAAATCTGGAACAGTGAACTATAAAAGCTGACTTTTCTAGCAGGTAACTTTTTAAACAATGATTATTATGATTATGGAGAAATGTTATGAGGACTACAAAGGCTTAGGTAAACACACTCCCCCTCTGTAAGGGAATGATAGCAAATGGACTTGCATTGAAATGTGTTTTCTGAATCTGGCTAATGGTTGCTGCCTCTGGATTGTGAAACAAAGAAATTATGCATCAAATGGAATAGCTGCAATTTTGCCACACAAAAAAGTAAATATGTATAATAGATGTCTGCTGTAACTAATTTATGTATACATATCTAATTTGCTTCTTAGTAGATTGAAACACATTTAAACAAGAGCTAATTCGATACAGAAAAAAATCTGAAGGGAGATGGACTGCATTGAAAGTACAACCCTTGTCTCAAACAAACCAAAACCAGAAAAAGGGAAGACCTCTGTTAAAGTAATTTTTCCTGAGTTTTAGAAACATTTTTGTATTAATTCTTTACTCTTTTCCATAATTCTTGCAGACAAGTATATGGTTCCCTTGCTTACTGAGACTGCACACTGTTGAGCAATATCTGCCCCATTTACACAAATAGACTTAATTGACTATACTTGAGCTGGATAACATAACTTGGAGAGAAAAAAGGAAATTGTTTTTCTGCAGAGAATAATCCCTAGTTAATAGATGGGATTTTATTAATAGTTATGAGGGAATAACAAGATAACAGTTTTTTAGCCACAGACAAACATGACCTAGCCTGAGAGTCACTTAAAATAGGTAGGGCACTCCCCACCAGAGAGGAAAATTAAGGCCCTCATGCCATGTTATTGGTCCTGGGTGATGCTTAAATGAGCCAGAACAAAGAATCTATTTGGAAAGAAGTTACGTTAGGATTTGGTCCAGTTATTTTGTTTGTGTCCCCTTTTGTTGTCAGCCACAGAAGGCGATCCCATAATGGGTGGCCCTGTCAGTGACCACTTAGGTATAACAGAGTCTCTTAGTAGAAATGCAAGTAAATTTTTCATATACCAGCAAAAATGAGCTGAAATGCTTGAAGGGAGGAGAACCAGACTAATTTTATTTTATTTTATTTTTTTACTTATTCTGAAAGGCTTGGAAGAATTCTGCAGTGCAGTTCTGACCTTTTCATAGACAGAACTTAGTGGTAAGGGAAGTCTGGCTTCCTGTCAGCCCTTACAAGCTGCTATTTCTCTCCTTTTTCTTGTGGTCGGTAGTTGGTTTTCTGTAAAGCCTTGCTTGAATTGTTATTTCAGCTAGACCATAAAGACACTCACCTGCCACTGCCAACGTTTTCCTAGCAGAAATAGTTTATCTCAAATGACAGAATCCAAGAAAAAGTTCAAATTTAATGTTTGATGCCTTATAGAAAACTGGCAGCATGCAATACATAACTTAGCTGCACTGCACTATCAATATGTGCTTTATTCAAGATTTGCTTCCCCTTTCCTTAGAAATAATTTTAAATGCAGAGATAAAATAGAACCTATTTTGGGTAAGAGAAATATATTTCTGGCTTGATTTAGGATGAGATGACAGGAAAGGGCAGAAGAAAAGTATGGGAGGATGACATATAAAATAACAGAAGTGAAAAGGATCAATTCAGTGCAACAATCTGATTTGTGAAATTTATAAAATTAGGCAGATTTCAAGGCCAAAAGGGAAAGTTATGTATTGAGACTGACTTGTGAGAGCTCACATAATGAGTGAACTCACGTGAAACCTTTTTAAAATTATTAAAATTCTTCACATGTGAAATTTTAAATGGGAAATTAGTTTAAAATTTTGAGGAGAAAGGACTGTGTTCTGTAAAATGCTTCATGGGTTTAGTGGTCGTTACTTGGAGTGAAAATAAGGACTTAGTTTGAAAACTGTGATTTAAAACTGTTTTGTAAAAAGCAGCATGAATATACACACAAAGATGAACTATTGAAAGTACTGGTGGGTTCTGTCACTTGTAATATGCAGCTCTCTCTGTATCTCTGATACTGTAATCAAGGAGAATTATTTGCCAAGGGGAGGCCTTGTTAAGACTAATTCTGGTAATAAAAGGGGCTAAAATGAGTAGTCTTCCATATTCTGAGCTTATCTATGACAAACCTTGTGGAAAATAAACAATAAAAGCGAAGATTTATTGGATGCTGAAGTGTCAGGATGTCAAAAGACTTCACATGAAAAACAGGTAGAGAATTCTGGCATAATTTGGAAAAAAAACCCTAAATTTTTGGGACCCAAGACTGATTACTTTTCCTCTGTCTTTGAGATCCTGTTTTGTGAGAAATGCAGCATTTTATTATTTCTGGAAAAGATGCTTTAGGGAATACCAGCTTTAGGAACATGGACTTATTAAAGGTTCTATAAAGACAAATAGTGAAAAAATTTCTTTCCTGTAGAGCACATTCAGCCCATAGATTATGACAGAAAAGGATAAAAGATTGCATTAAGATAGGAGACGTAAAAACTGGCATAGTGCACTATTCCATGCAAAACTGCTATATTTAGATTGCACCCCATACCATCCCAAGTGCTCCTGATGAGTAAACTGATCAGCTGGGATGCAGGAAATGTGATTCTGATGTTTGGAATGTTTGTGTGTGCTTATATATGTGTATCTGTACATTTTTGTCATAGAGATGTAAAAATCAGGAGCCCAAATGGAAGGGATTATAATCTCTTAGGCAACCTGTCAGGTACAGATCACTAGCTTTGGATTCACAAAAGAGAAAATCTGCATGGCCAAAATGTGACAGGCAAGTGGCTGGGAAGATTCAGAGCAATGGAAATTTTAGGGCCTCTTACATTGAAGAGGTTTAGTTTTTCAGTAGGGAGAAGGATCAGAGAAACTGCTCTGCTTCAAATACAGGCCCTTTTTGTCTGCTCAGGACTGGCTGGTGATTTGGGCATGTTTACTCTCCCTACAGTTTTCTGTTTGCACTGCTATAGTCATTACTCACTGACAATAACCAGCAGGCTTAGGGAATCACTGGAAGGCCAGGTCAAGGATACAGGCAGCAGATACTCCACTGAGAAGTCAGGGCAAAGCAGCTGAAAGGACCTGAGCAGTGAGTGTGAAAAGATGCTGCAATGGAAAGTGATGTAGCAGAAAAGTACTCTGTTAGTGAGCTTCATTTCAAAGTACAGACACAGCTCGTGTTGTCCTACACAAATTCCTCCAGGCCTTACTGAATGGCTTGACTGCTTTTCATAGACTGAGCTGTCCTTGTGAGGAAAATGTTTCAAGAGAAAGGGCTTGGATCAGAGCACGTCTGCTACGCCAAAGGGTGTGCAAAAGAAATGGTACTCGATGTCTTCTTTGCTTCAGTCTTTACTGATAAGGCTCATGTTCAGGAGACAGGTCCTTCAAACCAGACAGCAGTCTGGAGGAAGGCAGACTTTCCCTAGAATGGAAGAGGAGCATGCTGTGGAACTCTTAAATTAACTGGATATCCATAAATCCATGGGTCTTGATGGGATACAGCCCCAGTTGGTGGGGAAGCTGGCTGCTGTCATTGCAAAACTGTTCTTGACTGAGATCATGGCATGTTTGGACTACACAACACTCAAAGGTTTCTCTACCATCTCAGCCACTGTATGATTTGATTATATTGAGCCTTTACTGAAGGTGAATGCAACTGTTCATAGCACACCAGTACCTGAAGTCTCCCTGTTGGAGGAACGTATGAAGAAAGGTGTTACTGGAATGATAAGGCTCTTGCTGACAAGGACATAAAGCATTTTGTTTGAAAACTTGTCTACAGGGCTGCTTCTTAGATGACATAGATATGAGATACTCTGTGGCTTATCCTGTACTTCATAAAATAGCGATTAAATTTCCACTGGGAATAGGATATAACTGGTGAGCGTAGGGAGGGCTGCAATATCATAAATACAGTTGTTGTCCTCTCAGGAGTGCCTGAGGGAACAGGGTATTTAAAGTAACAACAATGTTTCCTGCTTGCCCCTCTGTGTTGTAGCTCCTCCTGAAAGCTGCCAGACTTTGCTGATCCTTGGGGGGCAGCTGCTGGAATTGCAGTGGAATGCCCATGGATAAGAGATGCTCTCATGACAGGGAATGATTCAAATTCTTACATTCTTTTTTTTT
>VWZU01013442.1:143082-244020 GCA_013397095.1 Sterrhoptilus dennistouni | reverse complement strand
TTTTTTTTGGTTGTTTTTTTTTTTTTTTTGGTTTTTTTTTTTTTTCCTTCTTTTTTTTTCCTGACACACTGGAGCACCCATGTTGGTTGGAAAATAACCCTTCTGAGCCTTAGACTATTGGTATTCTATTACTAGAAATACAGCTATATGGATTAATTTGCTAATATATATGTGTGGAACAGGAATCTTGGACAATGAATGCATCAAGAATTTGGCTGTTAACACTGCATTTGCTTTGGGTTTTTTTATTCAGATTTGGGGTTTTTTTTGCCACTGGTTTTAACACAGTGAACGACTAATCACAAAGATTTTGTAGTGAATTTCTCATCTTTATTTTCTGTTCATAGAGATTTTACTATTGCTGAGACTGTGAGCTGGAAATGGCAAGGTTAGAGCAAGACTTGCACATTAGTCAGTCAGTCCATGACAGAGTCAAGCTGGAGGAGGGCAAGAACACAGTCCTAGAGTTTGGGAAATAAAGTATATCCACTTGACACTGAATAATGTTAGTTCAGTAGTGCAACAATAATGGCAGACTTCACAGGGTACGAGTTTGTTCATCCGTGTTCCAGAAAGATGAACTCAAACTGTAACAGGTACACAGAATTACTGTGAGCTTAATGAAGGGCCTTTGTGAGAAGAGACTGAAAAGAAATTGCTCATTTAACTTTGGACAATGAAGCTGACTGGACATCAAGCAAAGTGGAGGTAGTTTAAACAGAGAGGGAAAAGAGATGAGCTACTTAGTGCAAAGGACAGGCACGGGAACAAATGATTATAAAGTAGTCAGTCATGAATAAATTTTAGATTGGAAAATGGAAGAAGGATCCTTGCCATGGAAAGAGTCATACTTTGAAGTAGCCTTTTAATTGCAGTAGCAAGGGCAAGAAATTACTGAGGGGTTTATATGATATGGTGCTGCTGATAGGGAACTGGAATTGATAACAAGGAGGTCCATTTCAGGCTCACTTCCTACATGCTTTGTGTTCTTTTCTGGGAAGGTAAATATATGCTAGTTTCCCTTTCAAAAGACAAAGTTAAAACCCATGATGTAGCAAAATCTTACAGGTTTGAAACGTACTATAGAGAGCAGACTGGTCTTAGGGATCAGAGTAACAATTAACTCAGCCTGTGTTGTTTTGCTGCCAAAATAATGCTGTGCTATCCCAAATGGATAATTTGGTTATATTTCAGTTTATGACAATTAGTAAGAAAGCTGCAAAAAAAGAAACATTAGGTGAATTTATATTATGGCACAAATCAAAACTAGTTCATGTTTTTACTTGAAATATTGAACCTGCTATGTTTTCTGATATAAAGACTATGCCACTCAGTCTAGTAATAAGTCTGTAAGTATTCAGGGAAGGGTGGGTTTGTAAGGTAATAAACATTTGCTGTGTTCTCCAGCCTCATTGCCAGCTTGGCCTGGTGTGAGCTCCAGCTTAGCCCTCTGCTGACCCAGTGAGGCTACAGACACTCTGCCATCAGGCTCTTCTGTTAGCACAGAGCCAGCACAGGCAATGTGTCACCAGGCACAGCTGAGGAATTCCAACATCCCCTTCTGACCACCAGCTAGTTACTGCTTTTCAAATGAGACTGCTGCTCCCACTGCATGAGTGCTCTGCTCTTGGGAGGTGGGAGCAAAAGGTGCTCATTACAAGCTGAAACCACAGCCTGCCACCTCCTCGAGATGAAAGTCAAAGACAGAAAATTTGTGCACTGGGCTTGTCTCGGCTGGAAAGAGATTTAAGTCCTGCCTCTCAGCTGAGGATGGCTTTGAGTGAGTCCTTGCCAGCTCTGCTACCTGTGCATGTCAGTGTAAATAACAAGTACTGACTATAAGTACACATCTTACAGTTTTGTCTATATATAGGTATATCAGGACCCAATCCCTAAAATTAATTTGTATCACAACAAAGTAAGAGAACGTGGCAACAGTTTTTGTGAGTCCTTTCAAGTTGCAGACACATTACTAGGACCCAAACAAGTGCACCTACACAACTAAAATCAAAGCGTTTCTGCTTGAAAGCCTTTCATAAGGTAAAACCCCATAATTGTATGGCAAATATTTAACTTTTAATAGTATTAATGACCTTGATGGAAGTAGTTGTAGGGATTAATGAGCACCTGAGGTTAATGGAATCAGCTCCACCCAACTGATCATTAATTCAGAGCCTGTGCCCTAGATTTTGATCGTTAGTGCTAAAAAACAAAATCAATTTTACATGGTTTGGGGCACCTTTTGACCAGCAACATCAACAATACAGATTCTTAATTTTGAAAATGACCTTCCTGCGAGATTTTTCTCTTTTTCTCCCTTATGTTGCCCTCTGTTCAATAACATGTAAGCACTAAATGAAAATGCCAAATTTCAGCATGCTGTGTTTTGAAATGCCTGCTTTATTAAGTCCTGAGGCGTGTTGATAATAGAAGCATAACACCTTTTTACATGAAGCACTTGCAGATTCGAAAGTCTTACAAATGGCAGATCTTAAAGGTTTGAAAGTATTTTCTAAACACTTTGGACACTGTTTGAATTAATAACTTTGGAGTTCAACATGGTATTAAGTATGTTGGTTGTGTGCATGCCCTGCACCAGTAGGTGGTGGTTAAGGATCTGTGATCATAAAACACTTGTGCTAATGGCTGTTTTTAGAAACAAATCTTGAACTTCTGGGAATTTGGAAAATACTGAGGTATATTTCAGAAATATTCCAGTAACTTCAGGTTGTTTCACTTCAGACCACATTTAATAGTATCCAGCCCCAGGCTGACCAGACCAAAGGGATGTCCCAGTATTGCTCTGGTATGGGATAAACATGCGCGGGAAGCAAACATCAAGAACCTCCTGAACCTTGTAACCTGAATATTCCTTCACCTGTGTTAGAATATGTCATTTATATATTTAAATTTAGCAGTTCATTTCTGTGATGATGTGGATGCTAAGCCTCCCCCCCCAAAAAAGAAAACATTCTATAATTAACCCCCCAGCTACACACAGATCAGATTATGAAATATGAGAGTTAAAAGAAATTAATAAGAGTCTAATTTTAAAAGTTTTTAAAGAAACATGGGAAATGGGGTTCTGTGTCTCAGTACCACAAGGCATCTGATCTTAGTTGCAGCAGTATGTGCAGAAGCAGCAGGAATCTCACAGGATATCCAAATCTAAAACCCACTATTTAGACCTCATTGTGAAATAACCCACAGATAAAGTGTATTTGTTTTTATGTATGCATACAGTTAAAATATAAGAAATGCATTTTCAAAAATTAATATTTTGCAAAAATGGCATTACTATAAGGTAACAAAAGAGCTATTTTTGTGTTTGATACAAAATACTATTTTATTTTACTGCAGAATACATTTTTGCCTAGTTCCCTGTATTTTTTTCAAAGTGTAGGAGTGGATTATTAACCCATTCAATACAGTGGCCAAATATTTTCTTTATTTTTTGTGTGATCATAATTAAATGTGAAAACTTTTTATTGGATTAAAAAATCATGACCACTACAATCCCAAAGTGTAAAGAAAGGAGAGGAAATTACCTTAGAGAAAATCTGTAAAAAATTCATCTGTCTGGTTCAGTGTCAAGGTATACAATCTAAGACATTAAAAATGTTTTTCTTAAATTTTTGAAAAAGAAATCAGCTTTATGCAGTGTTATATCATATTGAAACATGTGCTTAACTTACATTTTTTTGGTTGGCTTGAAAATTCTGTAGGTCTCACACCTCTCCAGTCGATTTTACCTTAAATATCCTCTAAATTTCATCTTCAGTCTGCATGTTAGTTGATAGCATGATTTGTTTCTGCTTCATCGAACCAGAAGCACCCAAAGATTTCAATTGACATCTATTTTGTTTGGGCTTTTTCCTCGTTGGACTCACCTTAGAAATACCTGAACAATTACTCAAGTATAGTGACATTACTGTTGTACTGTGAGCAAATTTCTAATCAGTTTTTGATAGTGGAATACAGCACTCTTACCCAACCCCAGGTCCACATTCCTCCTCTTAATCCAGCAGAGTCTTATTAATGTTATTATTATTTTTTTAATAGCACTTTAGTTAGTTAGTTTTCGTAGATGTTTCTCTGTGGGATTTTTGTTTACTGTTTAAAATATATCTGAGAACCTTATTGTAATACATGCTTGGTCCTTCCCAGTGAAATGCTGGGGGAGGCTGGTGAGGCTGTAAAAGAAATGGTGAATGCAGGGAAGGTGCAGAGAAGCCTCTGCCCTGAGCTCTGCAGCCCCATAAACAACTTGCTAACGAGCACCGGGTAATGGCTGTGGGTGCTAAATAATCTCTTTCCCTGCCACTGAGCGGACACGTTTAAAATTATGGTAGTTTTTAAAAAATTAGTCTTTCTAGGGGGGAAAACAAATAATTTTCTGTTTGATGTGCACCGCCTTTTTAATAGCATTTTACGGTATCACGCGGAAGGGGGAAAACAAAATAAATTCAGCAAATGTAGAAATCGATAGAGAAGCTGGTATTTCCTCCGGTGAATAAAATCAATTACATCTTCAGAAGAGAGGTGTATCTTTAAAATAAATTAAAAGCCCCGCACCAGGCGGGCAGGAGGGAGCGAAGCCGCCCCATCCCTGCGGTGCCTGCGGGCTGTAGGTGTCACTGTAAACATGGCTCAGGGCCGGCCCGGGCTGCAGGAGCACGTTCTGCATGCTCGGGACATTGTGTGCCGGGCTGTTGGAGGCGCTGGCAGCAGAAGGTGACATCTGGTGACTAATGGGCTCAGATGCGGGGGCCATTCCCAGAGCGCTCCGGCAGCTGCGCCAGCGCCGCGCGGGATTCGGGATGCGGGATGCGCTCCCCGCGGGATGCAGGATGCGGGATGCGCTCCCCGCGGGATGCGGCGGGGCTGGAGACCCATCGATCCATCGCTCCCCATTTCCCGGGAACCACACACGACATGGCCCCACCGCAGACATTTTTTTCCCAGCCCCGGGGCTTCTGATAAAAATGCACAGCCCACCCGGCCAAGCGCGGCGCTCGCTGCGTTCTCCTCGCTCCTTATGGAAACGCGTCTCCTTTTGAAGGAAATGGCTCCACCTTATGAAACAAAGATGGACCTTTTCCAGGCTCTGTGTGTATCCTCCTGTGAGACGGGGCTGTGACAGAACCCGACCCCCCCTCTGCTCCAGGGACAGTCCCAGCTCTGTGCCCTCCCTCTCTGAGCTCTGCTCCAACCCCAACCGCCTTCCCCTCCTGTGTATTCGGGGACTCACATCTGTCATTTCAATCCCCCGAAACAAAGACTGAGCCGGAACGCGGGGCCCGCGTTTTTTTCTCATTTGATCTGCCGAAGAAATGTGATTTATTTGTCAAATTCTTAGAAATGGCAGAGAGGAAACCGCAGGAAGAGCTCAGCGTTGCAGATGGTGGTAAAAAAACCCTGTTATTAGCAGATAACCGTACAAACCGCACAAATTTGTAGGTGAAGTCAGTTTTTTTGCAGCAGAACAGGGATTTTAAGAGGGGCTTTAAGGGGAAGCAGGCTCTGAGGTGGTAAAGGAGCATGGCTGAGTTGTTGTGCCCATCCACTACAACTAAAAAAGAGTGTTTGGTGTTAGGGAGTCACTGAGAAGAGCTGACAGAAGGAAGGAAAAACAAGAACTTGAGAACAGAAATATTTTGCTGTGCACGCATACAATACACACGCAGATAATTGCATGATTTTCCATCATCCAAGCCTCTGCTGACAGAGGGAGGGTGGATAGTCACACACATCAGCCCTATAAAATCTGCAAAAGCACCGTTCCTTATTCAGCCATCGGCTGTTCCGAGACCTCACGCAGAGAATTACAACGAAATTCTATTTTCAGACTGACAACCCTAATGCTGCTGTGTCCTTATGTTTACTTCGGTTAACTGTCAGCCCTGATAACATGCACTGTACCACAGCTGCTGCTGTGGAAAAGAAAACCCTCAGAGTAGCTGCTTTGGGGGGAGGTATTTGAGAGAAATGAAAATGGAAAAAGCAGAAGGGGGGGCAAAAAAAAAAAAAAAAGAAAATCTGCTTGTGTATCTACACAATGTGAGACTCAAAACAGAGATCATTCAACTCTTTTCAGCACATTTCTTGGTTTTAGTCTTGCCTGATAAAATATTTAACAGCCATCTTAGCACTGAGCACAGCAATAACCAAACAACAGTCAAGCTCTCGGCCCCCACTGAGACAGAATTCCAGTGGCATGAAGTTTTCTTTTCCCCCTTCCCATATGATATGTTGTCTAGCCTAGCTCCAGATTTAACGTAAAATATTAAAAAAAGCTTCATTACAGCATGCCCTATTCCTGAAATATACATATGGAAGTTACAGAGTGAACTGACACTGCTGCATTTACTGGTCAGCTTGCTGTGTTTGCTTGCTTTTAAAAATACAAATGAGGTTACTTCCTTTCAGTCCCCAAGCAGGATGGAAATCCCCAGTTAAGATGGAATTACATTTTTTTTCATGTGGACATAAATCAGAATGCAGTCGCTGCTCCCAGGAGTGTGCTTTCTAGAAAATAAATAATAAAAAGAAAATTGGCGGAAAAAAATCAACGCGGGAATTCTGGTGAAAAGAATTAAGTAGCAGGTAGAAGATTCTCCTTGTCATTCATTGCTCTCAAGTCAGGAACTGAATTAGAAAAAATTATGCTCCAGTATGTGAATTCCAAATACTAATTTTAAGATCACTGAAAATTGTTTTTCCATGTGGGAAATTGGGAAAATTGTAATTAAAAGTTGCTTTAGCATCAGTTTTCCTTGTGATGATTCATACAGAAATAGAGTACATTAATTACTAGACCATGATATGTGATAGGATCTGGGTACTTTGTGCTTTATTTTTTTTCTTTTGGAATTGCTAAATACTCAGTTCCAGTCTGATAGAGCAGTGTCTCTTCAAAATCTTTGGAGGGTTGGCCTTCATAGCCTTTTTGTAAGAGGGGGCAGTATCCCTTCTTGAGATTTTTATTAGATCTGTCATGGGTTTTGTTGTTTTTTTCTATGTGCCAGCTGTCAGAATCAGGAAATTGCACCATCTATTCAGCTGCTGTTACTAAATAAGTAAATAGGCCTAACTCTTTCTGATGGGAAACTTGCAATTTGGTGAGGCTCAAAAGCTGCTCATCAAACACCAAGCTCCAAATCTTACAATTTGGAAATGATATATCCTGATGAATTTTGTCTATCTAGGTTTTCATACTGGATGAATCTTAGTAGTTATCAGTAAAGGTAGAGTCAAACATTGTGCTTTAATATTACCTTTTCTTTTCTTTAGATGTTTTGCATTACATAGAATGTCCACAGCTTCTCAGAGGGAGTTTTCTCATGCCAGGTTTTACGTATTGAGATGAGCACCTTTTTCTTGTCCTAATTCTAAATTTTAGCCTTTATGCTGATACCAGGCACTCCTTAATTCTGATTCACTAAATCTTTAGTACTTGCTTGCTCTGGAGAGGGGCTTAAAATATAGGAAAAAAGTTGAAGAGCACTGCTGGAAAGAAGAGATGAACACATAAGGAGAGGGGAAGAGAGAATTGTTGACAAAAAACAGTTATGAGATGTAGGAAGGGCAGTAGGACATAGTAGCTGTTAAATAAACTCTTTAGGAGAGGGAGCACAGACTGAGACTTGTATGGCTCTGTAAGTAAGGCTTTTTATGGTGAGATATGCTTAGGCTGTGACCTTAAAACTCAGATGGAGTTTCATGAGAAATCTGACACATTTAAAATTATTAAATTAGCTAAAAGTACACCCTTTTCCAACATCTGACTAACATTTTATTATTATTATTATTGTCTGTGACAATTTAAAAATTTTTTTCAACAAGTTCTTAAAACTTGAATTATAATGGAACTTCTTATTGAGCTATTAAGTTAAGCTCTCAACCACTTTTCTATGTATATAAATTACTTAGATTTTAATGGTAAATAAATTAGCATTACAACTTAGTTCCTTTCAGCATTACTGATATATGAGGGGAACTTAACTGGTTGCTCAGCTTCCTAAGACTTTTGTTTCTTCATCTAGAACACAGGGAAAAGTTTTATCAATTTTCATTCTCTGGATGAAATCACAGGGATCTTAGTTTAACAGCCTGCTTAAAATGGTCTTCTTTCCAAAATAATGAACAGGTTCTCTAGGAAAGTATTTTTCTCCAGATAGTTCAAGAAAGCATGTTATACCTGTACATACATTGATATTTCTGGCTTTCTGTAGAGCCTGGATAGCAGTCTTTCTAAATTTTCTGCAAGGCATATTGCAATATAGTATAATAACCTTCAGAGCTTCATGTTCTAAGTGTGGTGTGTGTCCCTGCTCACTGGGGCTTTGTCTGACTGGTATTCCTGCAGTCCCTTGGGAACTTGTTACTCCTGTCTGTAAGATCTGGGAAATAGATCTGTCAGCCTCATGCTGTGTCTTCAGGTGCTGATCCTTGCAATTTCTGTTGCTTTATCGAGTAACAGGGGCTGAGGCAGAGTGGTTATGACCATGAAAGCCAGTGTGGAAGGCATTTAGGACACAGCCACACCTTCTGTATCCATCACTAAGAGATGGAAGAGCACATGTTCCTTTTTATGTGAAATGACTGAGCTTGCCATGCTAAAGGCTAAAATCTTTGGTAAAGGGTGCTAAACTACTTGTAGTTGAGATTTTTTTATTGGGGGCCTGGTAGGATGATAAAAAGGGCTAAAAGGATTAGGAATCAAGGAGGGTTTGTACATTTCCCTGCATGAACCTAGATCCATAGAGTGGCTTGTTGCACATAAAACCAACTTTTCAGTGTTCAATGTTATCAGTTAAATGCTGCAGTATTATTTCTGTGTCTATATTGCTATTTACTTACACTACTAAATGTGAAGGAAGGGTAAAAATCCAGTTTGATTCGGACTGGATTTAAGGTAGCAGAGATTTTGCTTTAAAGTATTGCTGGTTTTAGGAATTCTTGATGCCTCTGCTAATCATGTGGGAGTGACAGGGATAGAGTGGAAGCAGAGCTACTCTCTCCATCAAGCAACTCAGTTTGAGGCCCACCTTAAATTAGTATGAGGGGACAATTTCATACCAGTTTGAGAATTTACTGTGGTAGTGGAGCCTTCTATTTACTTTGGATGAGCATGTGCTTATTTATTAGGAAGGCTTTGAGAAGTTCCCATTACTTTCTGGGCTGTGGCTGCTGAGATTATACAGTGAGGTGATGCTTTGAACCCTTTACACTGAAATGTGCTCTTTCATGTGAAAGGAAATGCTTGCTAAAGTACAGGCTCCGTTCAGTTGGGATGAAGGTAAATTTCTCTTACTTGAATTTCTTTCTCTGAAGTGTTACTCTCCTTTATAGAGCCTCTACACCACTTCTGCTACTGCAACAATTATAGATTATGTACCTGAACATACAAACTCTCTACTGTGATGCAGTCGTGTCTGGTGAAGATGACAGTGCTCTGAGAGGGAACCTTCAGTTTTCTAACTGAAATCTTGTTTTTAGTCCTCGTGTGGAGATAGCTATAAGCAAACACAATGAATGACTTAGTTTATTGTCAGAAATGTTTGTGTTATTCTGCGGTTATGAATGCTGCACTGTGCTTTGCTAGACAAATTAACATAGTTAATAACACTACAATGATAAAGCTTTTACTGTTTACTGAAAAACATTTGGCTCTGCTGTCTCTGGGGATTCATTTGGAATATCTGTATTTTCACAGCTGCAAAATACAGGTGGCGTGGGCTGTTGTTGAATGAGTATGACATGTTTTTCAAAGGCAGAAAAATGAAGTCAACAGTCACACGACTAATTGACAATCATTAGTGAGTTGATCTTTTGCACCAATTGTTGGTTTAAGGCTTGAAAAATCTATCATTATCCCTGACAGCAAAAATTAGCCTGGTGAGATTCCAGCTCTCAGTTGACTAATTAACTTTTCTAATGCTGATAGACTTCCACCAGGTACACCTAGGAAATAATAGCTGTGGTAAGAATCCTCAGATTCTGCTTCATTTGAACATAGTCCCTCTTGGGAACTGTGGTGCCAGGAGATCAGTGAACAGTCTCTCAGCATTGAAGGTGCTAAGTAGACAGAGCCCTCTCTTGGTTGCCTTAGAAAAGAAGGTGGTCATGCCTAAACTGAAATATCTAAATTCTAGAAATGCCTTCTGGATTAGGGAGCCAGCAAATATTATCATAAAAATTATACACAATGTTGTAGATGCTTCTGATTTGTGTTTGGTTGTTTTGGGTTTTTTTCCTTACAGACACTGTTAGGTTTATGATGTCAATACGGCAAAGTCCTTTTAAGAAAAATGCTGCAAAACTGCTTTGTTTGTGTTTCTACCATAGCTGAAATTTGATTTGTAATCCTGTGCTGTTTGACTAATTTTGAAAATTGCATTTCTAATTTTGCAACAGCAAAGTTCTTACTGAGAAAAACACTGTAATTAATAGAGTTGAATTAAGGCAGTAGAGGTAGAAAGACTAAAACATAAATTTTAAGATAATGTGACCATACCTGCATTTCTTTAAATGACTATGACCAATTGATTGGTATTTCACAACAAGAATGTAGAGGTCTTTTAAGAAAATCCCTAATGTTTGTTTTCTTGATTGAGGATGACCTAGCACAAGTGGCACGTTAATAGTGGTAAATAGGGAAGTGTTACCTGAAATGCACTGTATGATACACAATATCAAGATATTAGGCACAGCCATTTTATTTCTTAAGATTTTTTTTTGTTTTATCTAGTTCTTCACTAAGCTAAGACTGAAACAAGGATACATTTTTGGACATTATCAAGTTATATGGCTTATGCTCTGCACCCTAATGTCTGTCACATAATTTGGGCAGTCATGTGGCTTTGTGCTCTAAACTATTGCTATCACAGACTTCACTGATAACTTAATGAGTTATAATCATTAGTTTTATCATCAATTTGTCCACATCTTGGGTGTTCTGTAGGGGCATACTTTCACATAACTGATCACCCACTCACACTGTACTTGAAATAGAATTTTTAGTGGAAATTGGTATGTTGTTCAAATATGATAGTACCAGACTTTAATGTTGGTTAACTGCAGAGGTTCAATTTAAAGAAAAACCTAATTAAATGCTTGCTTGTGTTTATGTAATGAGAGAATGATGCCAGGCTTAAATCTCAGGTTGCCTCCCCCACACCAAACCGAAAGGATTAAAAAAGTGAAAAGCCCCAACAAAAAACCCCAACCAAACCAAACCCCCAAAACACCCTCAAAACCGAATAAAGACCAAACCAAGAATCAAAATAAAAAAACCCAAACCAAAACCTGCAACCCACAAACCATGATGTGATGATTGAGTCAAAGCCATTGCTCAGTGTGTAAATCAAGTGTGCCCCATATTGCTGAAGAGTGTGTGAGCCTCAGAGCCTCTTGCAGTGAATGAAAGGGATTTCCCTTTAAGGACAGGTGATGGACAAGTTGAGAATATTTGTTTGTACTTTGACCCACAAAGCATATTAATGAAAGGATTCTTCTGGCATAGTATAGCAAATTATAAGTGAGAAATGGGAAGGGTCTGGACTCAACTGCCCAGGCTCCCAGTGCAGGGCAGGCCCTGCCCTCCTCAGCTGTAAAACTGCAAAAAGCTGCAATAGAGAGAGCAGGAATCAATCTGGTCACCCTGTTCAAACACCAAAGTATTCAATCCTCTATCACCTGCGAGTGTACATGTGAATTTTTGATGAATAAGAATTGGCATGTGTGTGCACTTAGTGTTGAATACATGGTTCAATGCTTCTCTGAATTGAAGTTTTAAGTGTTGAAGGAATCTGGTCTTCATGTAGTCTGAGTCATGAATACACATAAATGGCTGGTCTGTTACTAATGAATGATTGTAGTCCTTCATCTCAGGATGGTGTGAAAGTGTTTCTTGTGCACTCAATTTTTTTCAGCCAAGTGACTTTTCCACGTGTTTAATGTATTTGCCAAAATCCTTACAACAGAAGTGTGTTCTGCCTGTGATTGGTTCTGTCAATTTGTCCTGCAGCCCTCAGTGTGTGCGCTTGTTACCATGTGTTGGAGTAGCTGATTTGGGGGAATTGGGATGCTCCTTTTGCAGTCTGTGGTTAAGCACAAAGTCTTACGTTGAATCCATTCTGTGAGTCACGGGAAACCAGCATGAGCCCCCCAGCAGTTACATACACATTTAACTTGCTACATGTTAAGCATCAGTAAATTGTACTCCCAACACTGGTGGCATATCAAAGGCTCTTTAGAGAAACAAAATGTGCAACATGAGAACTAATCCCTCAGATAATTGGGAATGCTACACTGCATCTTGTTTCAGTGCCGGGAGTTTCTGCACTCCAGTGCTGGATACATCACTGACTCACAATATTGTGTTTTATAAATGTACCTGAAAAGTCTCTGTGAAAATCTTACAATCTGTTCATTTCCTTATTTGTAGTTACAGGATTGAAATGGTTTATTTCACAGGAAATGTAGTTAATGCATTGCAAAATTGTGTGCATTTCAAATTCTCTGTACTTTAGATACTGCTATGTAACTGGAATATATGAAATAACAGTGTGCCTCAGTTCTCATGCAGTACCAATCAGCTTCTCTCTAGTCAACATATCCTCTCCTCCCC
Source organism: Sterrhoptilus dennistouni (assembly GCA_013397095.1). NCBI lineage: Eukaryota > Metazoa > Chordata > Aves > Passeriformes > Zosteropidae > Sterrhoptilus > Sterrhoptilus dennistouni. Next base: position 231,386 of record VWZU01013442.1, on the reverse strand, counting down.
CATTAATTAATTTCTTTCTCTGTGTGCTGGTTTAAAATTACCTAATTACCTGTAAACAAAGGGAAACATGTTTCTTGCGTTTTTTAATGGTGGAGTTAATTTTTACTAATCTTATTAAATAATAATATTAATAAGACTTAACAGTTCTCATACAAAGAGAAAGAGTACTCTATAGAAAATATGAATACATTTGGCCAGTGTAAAACAGCTTGAGCCATTTTCATTTCCACTGTGTATTATGTATTTTTTAAAAGAAAATCAGACATGAAAAAATTAATTTTAACTTCATGATTTATGAATTATTAATTCCTCATGACTGGGATTATTTACATACTGAATAGTAGTTAGGCAAAGAGCAATTAGAAAAGTGTAGCTTTATCAAGCTTTAAGAAGCCGAAATACCAGGCTGCTGCCCATTTGTGGGGTTATGTTTTTGCTATTGTTGGATTTTTGCTTTGGGTTTTTGTTGGTTTATTTTGACAATCAAATTCCCATCAGATTTCCCATGTGGATATGTGCACTCTTTGATGTACTTTGGGAAAGGTAGCATTTTAACTTTGATATTCCCTGTTTTATATATTCCTCTAGACCTCCCAGTAACACTTTAGCAGTTTTGTGTTTTGGCTATATATTGAATATATTCTGTTGGACCACTGGTATCTTAAATTCAGTATCTCAATTTCAACTGCTTTCCTGTAGCTCTGCTTCCCTTTCTGTTTGTCTGAGTAACTTCTGTGCTGCTGTAACCAACTCCTGCTCATTCTTTCAGCCCTCCACTGACTGCCTGTTTGGTTTTGTGTAAAATTTTATTCCATTTGTTTCTCTTTAGATTCTTAAATATCTGACTCCTTTCTTCTCTGTTGGAATTTTTTTCCTTCTTATAGTCTGGACTATTTCTGCCTTGAAACTGTTTCTACAATCCTGTAACTCACCTCCTTCCTGTTCTTGGCCCTTGGCCACATCTGAGGGGGGTTTATCCTTCTCAGATTGATTCCATGGCTCACTCAGTCTTTAGAGGAAAGAGACATGGATATAGATCTTGGATCTGTAATATTTTGCCATAGTTCTTCATTCATGTTCTTAGAAGAAATTGAAGTTTTATTTAAAGCTATGTAGGTATTTAATATATATATTTCTGGTCGTTGTTGGAGCAGTGTTTGTCACAACTTTGTGCCGTAAAATTACAACTTCCTCCAGAGAATCCTAGAAAGGCCTCAACTGGAAGGGACCTTAGAGACACCTCCCACCAAACCAGGAAGTTGTTCATCCAAGCTGCCCTTGAATATTCTCAGGAACAGGACATTCACAAGTTTTTTGGGCAGCCTCTCCCAGAGTCCCACAACCCACACGGTGAAGCATTTCTTTCTAGTGCTTGATCTAATTTTGCCCTCTTTCAGTTTAAAGCCATTCCCTCTTATTTGATGTGCCCTTTTCAAAAGTCCCTCTCTGGCTTTTTTCTAGGTCACCTTTAGGTGCTGGAAGTTCAGCAGGTCTACTTGGAAAGAGAGATTCAGTCTATCCCATTTTCCCTCGTGTGGACTATCAATTGCTTTAGGCTTATATTTTCTTTAGTTTTGCAAACATTTATGCTCACCAGGAAATTTTGACAGTTTCTAGAGTCAATGGGGAGTAATGATGTTATCAAGTGCCACTGCTGTTGGAAAGGCCAAGTCTTATCTGAAGAACTTCATGCTGTAATATTCAAGTCAAGTTAGAAAAATTAGTGATACCGTAATATTTTGGAGTATTTTATGTGATATGAAAGTACCTGGGGATCTCTGATAATAAGGTCTCAAAAGCTGTTCAAGGCTTGTACTAAATTGCAAAGGAAAGAATACAGGCTTGAATATTATTCCTTAATGCCAGATGGATTAGTGTTATGATAATGAATATCCAAGGAATTAAAAGTGATTTGTCACTTTTTGCAAAGGGTTCCCCAGAATAGTAATCCATCAACTCTTTTTCACAAAAGAAGCTTGATCCATGGATGTGATCTCAGAGATACAATAAAAATCTGTGTTTCCCCTGTTAACAGATGTGCAGGGTGAGGCCTGGCAGTTTAGCAGGAGTCGAGACAGACTGAACTAAAACTTGTGGTGAGATTACATCAGTTAACAGCAATGGGTTAACTTCTCTTCCAGTTGCCGTCACGCATGACTATCCTGCTCTTCCCTGCAGTGTGCAACAAGCAGATGGAATGGTCAGCAAGTCAAAATGTGAAGTGTTGGAAAGGTCACGGTACTACAGGATGCCGCTGTCTTTCTCATCTGTCTTACAATTAGGGTATCTTGTTCTTGTAGAGAGAGTCATAATGAGGACTCTAATGAGTACAATGTATATCTGTTCCTCTCACCCAGAAGCTGAAAACAAAGGACAGGTGAATTTGTACTAATGAGGGACCAGGCAAGGCAGCTTTTATTTATGTGGGGAAATGTTTCTCATTCATATAGTTGTATTGTATTTGGAATTAAAGAGAAAAATAATGACTAGGTGAGGTCTTGAATGAAGGGGGGTTACTTAAAGACTGTTTTGAGTCTTAAGCTTTTTGAGGTTGAAAAAAATTTGATCAATTTGCATTATTCAAGAAAACATTTGCTCAAGATGACAATGGTTAGGGTAATGGGCTTGGGTTCATGAGACTCAGGTCCTGGTTACAGAACTCATGTAGAATTTAGAGATTATTCAAAGACCATTGATGTTGTTGGAAGACTCGAGAAAATTCCTGTTCAACTTCAGAGTTCTAAATATTATGAAGCAGTTTCTGAAGGATTTTCTCTATTACTGAATATCTATGGGATGGCAGGGTTGGATTATGTGTCTCTGTAAGCCTGGGACAGTAGCAGGTTGTTAGAGTTAAAAAAGTTTAGCTATTCAAGGAGAAGTTCCTCAGCCACCTGCTCTTACAGGAATATGAGACAAGAGAAGAACAAACAGAAAACATAGTCATCATCCTATCAGGACTAAAACATGGATGGGATTTGGGTGTTGTGAGAGATCAGATTAATTCACAACAAGGCGTTTCTGCTGTAGCCACAGCAGTGCCCTTGGGTGATGTGAGAGCAGCTGACAAATCTGTAGGTGGGGCTGTGCTGAGTGGCTGCAGCCTCAGATGAGACTGTTAGAACTGAGCTTTCAAGGTGTGCCATCTGCTAGGCTGCAACATTATTTTGTTTTTCCACCTCCTTGCAGTTTATGGAAAAATATGGATAAATTTGTACATTCAGCCCTTTTGATAGCCCCAAGATAATGAAGCTCTATAAGTTCACTCAGCAACTCTGGCAGCTCTGCTGGAACTCTCTGTGAAATGGAGCAACACTTTTCTCTGGCATCCAATATCAATGGTGGAAGGTGTCTTTTCTTTAGTGTAAATGGAAGTAATGAAATATTTCTCACAGATTGTTTTTTTGTTCTCTGTTTTGTTTCAACACCTTGGCTGTCTTTTAAACCATAGCTGCAGTAAATTTGGATAAATTGTACCAGAGATCTGTCACTACACATCCTGATGTCCAGTATAGCTGTCAGTCTGTGCAATGTTTTCATCACTTACCAGGTGATCTTCCAGTCATGGAGTCAAAAGCATAGAAATAGTGCCATGGAATATAATTAATCGTTCAAGGTCCATGTTGTCTTTTAGTAGTATTATAGGATTATCCTTGTGCCTATTACCCTCCACCAAAATTAATAATTATTGCCTAAAGCACCTAAGGAGAGGTGAAGAAAAGCAGAAATGGCATTAGGCAGCCATCATAATTTTCCCATGGTTATACAGCAGGTAAGTGGCAGAACCAAAGATACAATCTTCTGTTTTCTTGTTTTCTGCTTTGAACTAGTCACTAAAAGTATCAGACTACACTGAATTATACTCTTGTAGATTTTGTTCATGGTGTATTTTTTTAACAATTTTTCATTATTTAGTATAAATTCTTGCTTTCCTGTCATTTGAGGTACAAGTAGCACTAAACCATGTAACATCATGAACTAAACTGTAACGTATGAACAGCAAGAGGTTCATACACTGGTAGTACTTTGTATAAATAGAATTAAGATAATAAACACAAACCAAAATAAATATTAGCGGGTTGATAATTCTAGTAAGAAAAATATTAATATTTGAGTTAAAACTCTTTTGGTATCATTCAGTGTTGGCTGGTTTTTATACACACCACTTGAGCAAACTCCTCTGTGCATCAGGGAGTGCTGTGTACCTGCCTGAGGGGCTGATCCACTGCTTTGAGACCAGAATACTGGAATGTGAGGCCTTTGCTATAACTGGATAAACATGGGTGATGGAGAAAAGCTATATTCATTTAAATCTGATTCATGGTAGAAGACTTATGCAGTGGTATTGTAAAAAGGCTTCAAGAGTTATTTTTCTGTAGAGCTGGTCAGTATTGGAGTTATGTCACTAACAGAAACATAGGGGTTTTCCAAATATTTTTGTGAAAACTTAATTTTTGGTGAAGAGGAAAAATATCAGTGGACATGGATGTTCTAGTCATGTGGTGTATATTATGACTGTGCAGTTCATGGGAGGAAAAATGATGATGATATACAAGAAAACTCACTGCGTTACATTCTGCACTTTTTCTGAAAGCTGTAGTGTGCCAAAATTCATTCTTGGTCTTTCTCTCCCCAGCTCACAAGCTGAATTTCTACGATGACATGATAAGTATTTTCTACTGTCATCGAAATCTTATAGCCAAATCAGGATGTATTTCATACAGATCATCAAAAGATGAGTGCAGGGAATCTTCCACTGAATTCTCTGAGTGTCACTTTAAGTCACTCTTTAGAGCATTACAAGTAGAAGGTCTGGAGGCAGGAGTGTATTTGCTTATCTCCTTAACCTCTTGAAATACTAGAGGTGGTTGAATTCTTATAACTTTAGACTTTCAGAGACTTTTGTCCTTACCTCACCTTTCCTCTTATCCAATTCCACCCCTAACCCATCCCTCCCCAGTTTGATTTCAGCCCTCATTCTTTTTCACCATGTTTTATATTCTGTTCTGTCTCTTTCTCCCTCATGGGAGGAGGAAAATGATCTGATTAGCTTTACAAACTATGTTTCAAAAACAAATACAGGATGTGTGGAGGTAAATAACTAATATTTTGTATCTGCAAAAATGTCATTCTTTGCTGTGTGTTCCCAAGTTCAGGATTTTTCATTAGAGCATCCTTTTTGAAATACTTAGTCAATGTAAGTCCTGTCAAATTTAATCAGAGAACCAAGCTGATATTTCATAATACTTCATGCTGTTAAATTTAACACTGAAATGTCAAATCTCTCCAGTTTTTCAGGGGTACTAAGTGGGAATGGACTCCACTGTAGGATTTGACCCTGAGTTTACATAATCCCTGAATAGCAAGTCTTATATTCTTAAGATTAAACCATACAAGCTAATTTTCCATTCTAATTAAACTAGCAAGAAGCCCTTAGAACTACAAAGAGTCAGTTATTTACTTAGTTGAGTTGATTGACTTTTGCTATTGCCTAAAGTGAAGGGGAAATATCAACATGACCAGGCTGGTCTTTGGTCACAGATGAAATGATTTCCAGAAAGCTTTTTCAGGTAATAATACCTATTTCTCACTATTGTAGATATGCAAGTATTAGTGGGAAGGTATCCTGATATGAAAGGGTTTCTTTATTAGGTTGCACTGTTGCTGTAAATGTTTCCTAATTATCTCTGTTATGGTAAAAATCTGAAAAAGTGTAAATTGAGTGTTTTGCATAATTTATAAAAGCAGAATGTTTCCTAATTAGTTCTGTTAGGTTAATGATACTGCAGCCTCATTTTTCCATGGCCCTAAGCAATGACCTTTACCCTCCCCATTTTTAGCACTTTCTTTTAGTTCAAAAAACCTGTGGTGACCTTCCTCATCTCGAATGATCTTTGGCAGACATAATGCTTTGGAAAATGTTACAAATCCTTTCTCTCTTCTCCCTTTGAAAGTAAAGAAATGGCCTGCTTTATGCAGGCAGAGTTAAAGCCTGATTTATACAGATCCTCTGAAGAATGCTGGTGAAGTGCATTCCTTCAGTGTTTTCATAGAAACTGATGTGAGCTGCATTAGCAGAAGATGTGAAAATGGTGAGGTGGAGGAGAGAAAAACCTCTCTCAAAAGGATTCTAAAATAACATTTTGCATCCTCGAGTAATTCCAGCTCTCCCTGGCAACCATTCATTTCTTCTGAACAGCAGAAGTTTGCAATATGAAAGTGGATTGGCTTGCTTTTCCCATGGGGCTCTGTATCTCTTCATCCACCGCCTAGGGTAAAAAGCAATGCATACGTTTACAATATAAATGTGATTTAATCGACCTCCCTGTCAGAGAGAAATGGCAAGCATATCAAACAAGCCCAAGATGTTAGGAGGAAAAAAATCATAAATTATTCCAGTGATGAGTTTCTGAGCAGCATTTTTGGACTCCTAGATGATTCTATGTAAAGCTGTTCCTTGAAACAATAATTAAGATAATTCCGTGTGACAAGGAGAAAAATGTTCAGCTTTGTATGAAATGTGCTTTATGTTTAGGAAGCTGCATGTTCACTGTATTGATCAGAATTTCTCTTAGCTGCTGCAGTGGAAACCTAAAACTAATTGAACGATTCACCATTTTATTTCTAAGTCTTTATTTATTTTATCCTATGCAAAATCAGTTTGCTTCTAAATCAGTAAGGTGGTAGGTTTCTTTGTGGGTGTGACTCTGTGAATATATACTGTGAGGTCTTCAATAGTATTATCTATTTGAAGTTGTTCATATAGCTTTGTGAGGGAAAAAGGTATTTAATATTATTATTTGGGTTTCTGTTGCTTGAAAGACACTTGAGTTTTTCTGAGCTGCTAAGCAAAAGGGTTTTTTTTAATGAGAAAGTGCTCACAGAATCATTATGCCACTTATTTTGTCTATAAGAAGCCTTTCTGGATTTTTCCCTGTTCTTAGGCATGAAAACATGGGAGGTGTTATATGCTTTATTTGTTAAAAATAGAGGAAATTTGGGAAAAGGATTCTTTTGTCAGATGGGACATTAATAAATACATTATTGAAGCAGGAATCAAGCCACAGGGACTTGAGTTTGTAATTCCATACCGGGATCCAGATATTTTTCTGCAGAATATCTGGGGATCCAACTGTGTTAAATTCCTGCACACCAAAGAGATGCCATGACTGGATTTTCAGGCCAGTTTGCTGTCCTAACTTTGACTAGTTATTATTTTAACTGTTATGCCATTGCATGTATCTCTTCACTACTCATATAACACTGCAATAGTTGGTGGAAACTTGAGTTTTACTGTGTATTCTTTACACCAGAGTTTTGGCATTTTGCCATCTTTTTTTTTTTTTGTGTGTTTTACTTTACTTAATCCTTTCACTAGTGAAAAATTAGTCCTGTTCACCAGTGACCTTCATTGTGCTACTAAACTTGTGCATTGGCTATTTTTTATTTTTATTTCTCTTTTTTTCCCCATTAGGAACTTACAACTTTTTCTACAACTTTTATTTAAATCTCCTCCCTATCATCACTTACTTCATATCTTTGTGTTACAGATGAGGTTTTGGTTAAAACCAGTGATGTTCTAGTAGATTTTTTTCCAAGTAATTTGCCCCATATTAATGTTTTGACCTGGTGTGCTATGTCTCTTCCAGGTCCCTTTGAATGTGTAGTTTTTGAACTTTACACTTAGATTCTTGGCTCTAGCACACTTTGAATTACTGCCTTTCTCCCCTTTTGGCGAATAAATTATAGTTCTACCTCTTACAGGACTGACATACTGTCTCCTTCACTGACCTCATGTTCTTAATTCACTTGAAATTTCCTGTTATTTAGCTTAGCCCCTTGTGTGGCTTTGCTCTCTTCCTTAGTGGTGCATTTTCTTTTTGTGCTCTCAGAACTTCAATATGTGATCTTCCCAGTCCTTTTTTGTACCTGATGTTCTACCTCTTGAAGGGTTTTATAGCAGGCAAGACTTCAGTTTAAATAATTACTTCTGTCTTTCTGAGTTCTTCTTATCATTTATGATCCCTGTGTTCCTGCCCCTCACTATTGTGTGCATTGCTAAGCAGTCCCTGTGCTTCAGCCCATGTCCTGTCTGACTTGCTTTGGGGAAAAGGAGAACTTTAAGATGCTGCTTATCATTATTTTAACATGTAGCCATCCCTGCTTTATACTTTGATTTTACTGGGTTAGAGGTTGTTCTTATTTAGTGCTTCTCTCTGCCATTCCAATAGGTTTAGTGCTTTATTTGCTCTGCAGGCACTTCTGCAGTGTTTTGGGTGTTTTGTCCAACTCGTTTCTCTCCTTTTCTCACCCAACTCGCATCAAGGATATTGATCTCCTTTCCCCCACCCCCACTGTTATCCCCAGTCTTTGTGCTTTCAAACACTCTTATTTCTAGTGAGGGTGTCTGTTTTGGACTAAGTCTGCTCACAAGTAAATGGTTGCATGTGCATCCTGCTCATTTCATGATTCTACAATCATAATATCTTTCCCCACTGCCTGCGCCTTGACAGGCAGACCAAGCTCTCTCAGAGCTCTGTGCACACTTCAGAAGGTATAAAGTTGGATCCATCTGGTTCTTTGGTTTGTCTGTATAATCTAAAGTGGTATCACTGCAGAGGGATGAAGAGATGGAAATGTCTTGGATCTCCACAGCATTCAGTTTGCACAATAAAGAGGAGGGGATGCTATTTCACTTATGGTCCTGTTCTTTGCAACGCTGCTCTGAATGACGTGTCTTGGTGCAGGAATGGGTGCTGTAATGAGCTCTAACAACCAGCAGCTGGTATTAACCACCTGCTCCCAAAAAGTACTGGAGACTGGGGGTAGAAGTGCATGGATGAAGATCAGAAGCACAGTCCTCTGTTTTGTTAGTGCATTGGCCTCTCAGGAAGGAAGGTGACTGTGCCACACTGCCTAGTGAGCAAATGAAATAGTGTGTAAATGCCTCTTTCCCTGAGCTTCCATTCTTTTCCTTAAAGAAAGGTTTTCTTCTGAAATGTACTGTGTCACAATGAATAGATGCTGATGGCACCTGGTGTAAAATAATTGTGTTGAATTGACATGCTGAATGAATTGGATGCTGATGTTGTGCACTGTGATGATCGTAGCAAGAAATCTGAAGAGCTTGGCTATTGTGTAAGAGTTAGGCTGATTACTTGATGTAACCTCTGTGAGTCATGCTAGGTAAACAGTGAGGTAATGGGGCTTGCTTGGTTTGGAGCAGCATAAACCTCTGTGACATTAGCTGGAAATTGTTTTTAATTCTCCAAACAGATACATGTTTTTACTTAAGAACTGCAGTTTGCATAATATGCAAGATGTCTGGTGCTGTTGTACCAAGTGAAGGATTAGGGTACAATGCCATGTGAAATGTAGCAAAATCCACAGAAAGTTTCATATGGTGATTAAATGGCTTAAAACCAGAACCATGGTCATCAAAACATCTCACAAAATCTAGCATAGGTCTCATAGTATAGGTCTCATATTATTGTGTCCTTTAAATCAGTGTCCATAGCGATCTGTGGCTGCATGGACTTTTATTGTATAGTTTCTTTAAGCCTTCAGTTTTTCTCAGCTCAGAAGAAAAAATAGATTGCTATATTAGTTTTTCCTGTTAATGTCAGCAGGCCCTGTTGTAAAGAGTCTAATGTAGGGGCTGGATCACAGAGTGGTCACTAGCAAAGTATATAATTAAGGAACAGCACTAAAAAATCTGTCATAACCACAGAAACAGTCAAGTTGAACTATAGGTATGAGAGTATTTGTGTGACTTTGATGCAGATCCATGTGACAGTCGGGATGTACATCGTGTGACTGATTCAATGATAATAATTGAAGACTTACAGGGATGCAAAGCAGCATGAGGAAGGGCATAGCAAGTAGAAATTAAACACACAGCAGAGAGATATGTTGTGTTTCTAACTGGATTATTTACATATTCAGATTTAAATGGAGAACCTTCTCTTATTCAGTAAATTAGTTGTAACCAACAATAATGGGCTACCCCCCCTCCCTAAACTGCAGTACCAGGAAGGAAAGGTTGTTACTCATTTTTGTTTCCTTTCATTTTCAGGAAAACAGTGCTAAAAAGAGACAGTTTACAAATCAGCACTGAGTAGCAGGAAAACAATCTACTTGAACAATAAACACTGTAGCTGAAGAATACAGTTAGGGGTCTGGCACATTGTTGATATTGCTGTGAGCAGATGGACCGTAAGCACATTGTCTGCCAAACATCCCTAAACCCCACACACTAGACATGGCTGCATGGCAGGATGATTTGAATGACTGGCAGCTTGCTAACTGCTCCCTAGCATTTGTTTTTTAAAAATAGGTGGATATGGAAACTTATATTTTTGTATATATATGTATAAATAAATGTATATAATCTTTATGAAAAGCTTAATAGTAACAGTGACCTCGTTCTTATGTCATATGGATAACCTTCCACTTTAATGATATTACTGATTGATGTTGCAAACTGTGGCCCAAAATCTGATTGTCACAGCAGTGACAGCATCCTCTGTCATGGGTACTACCTCTGTCAGGGCAGGGCAGAGCAGCAGATCTGAGCACCACAGGGTGGATACAGGAGAACCATCTGGTGGCCAGCAAGTGTTTCTAGAAGCAGAGTAGCATGTCTCAGCTGGTGGGCTGTGCCGTTTGAAAGTGAATGAGATATATTTACAGTGGCTGTCAGGAGAAATGAAAAGGGCATTATTACAAGTTTGTTTTTTTTTTTTAATATAAGGCAAACTGAATTCCTTCACACAGCACTGCCCTCAAGGCTGAGTAGCTGTGAGCCTATAGCAAGCAAGTAGTACTTTAGATTTTTCTCAGTGGTATGTTTTTACTCTGACTCCTATTAGTAATGTAAGACTATTGTGGAAAAAAAATCTTTTGAGTATGGATCCTTTGATATGGAATCTTTGTTCTGGAACAGATGTTTTCACTAGTGGTGTTGAGAACAGCCAGACCTCCTATCACTTTGGACACCCCTGTTGAAACCAGTGCCGGAAATGTTCCAGACTCTGTCATTAGCTGCCTGGTCTGGACAAGGAACCATAAAGCTTAATGTACCAGCAGTCCTGTTATACCAGCAATTCATTTTGGATGGCATCAGGCCACCTGAGTCAGTTCTAAACCTTCTTTTAGACAATGTTGTGCAGAGTCTTCTCTTGTCAGTCAAGTGATGCCAACATTTTCTTCTTAAGCCTGATAAAAATTAAAAATATCTCCAGTTCTCAGTAATGTTCTTTACTGATAAAAAGGAAGTAGTGTGGTGTCTGCTGTCTAGAAATATTTAATTTTTTTAAACACTATAGTTTTTGATTTAGCTGCCAAAAGAACAAATAGCAAAACAAGTGAGTCCAGGCAAATGCCAGTCTCAGCTGCTGGTTTGTGCTTACTTAAACCAGGCACTCCTCCTTTCATTGCATGTAGGTATAGTACACAGAATTCAGTGTTCCCTGGTGCATTAGTATATAGACTTGTTATTTAGTGCATGGATATCAAAGAAGTTAAGCATGTACACCAATGGTATCATATTTGTTCATCATAGCTGGTGTATCGTATGGTTCCAGATGTCTCTCTTCCCGTCAGTATTGGCAAGTATTCTTTAGACATATATAACTTTGAATTATCACAATCCATGCATTTTTCAGGGACCAGAATCAATACTGATCTTGGTTTGAATATTTTCTGGTCGAAGTGTTTTTGTAGGTTCACAAATATGGAACTAATATGAGTTGAAGCTATTTAACTTGGTTATCACAGCCTCATTCACATATTAAATACAGGCATCACCCTTTGCTATTAACCCATTATATATACCCATTACTATATTACTATTACTATATTATTATATACCCATTACTATTAACCTTACAACTATTAAGTAATAAAAACCTTGCATGCATGTTTGCTAATCTTAAGTTATACTGTAACATGTAGGATTGAAAGAAGGAAAATAGGGAAATAAAATACCATTTGGAAAAATACATCAAACAACTTCCCCAAAGTATATACCAAAATTCTTCCCATGTGGTGCACTGCTTAGGGCAGAGTACATTTCCATTCAGTTTTTGGAAGTCTTCTTTGAAGACTTCTTTAGAGTGTACAACTGTAAGACACAAGCTGGGATAATCCAATTGGATATTAGTGGGTTTGTCTTCAAACCATTTGGGTGGATTGACATTCACTGTATGTTTCAGTGAGCTTGTTTTCTAGAGCTCCAGCAAATGGAATTAATGCTTGACTAAATTGAATAGTCTGTTTGTTCCTGGGCTGTTGTCAGTCATTAAAGGGACCATATTTACCTGCAGATCTGTTCAAGAATGCAGGCTGCTTTCTGCAGCCCTATAAGGAAAGACTTCTTTTTTCTCAGAGATGATGGTTTTTTTGACTTTCTGGAGACCACGAAAATACAGTGGTGTCTTTTATAAGAATAACATGATTGAGTTTTTCTCTATGATCTTTGATATATTTTGGAACTTCAGCTGCATTTAAAAAGAACTCAAGAAGGGATTTTACACTTAAGTGGTTTGCATCCTAATGGTTATTTCATGCTGTTCCTTAGGTGGCTCTCATTTCCTCTCTTACTTCTTTTCTCCCTTCTTTATAATATTATCATCAAACTTCTCTTGAAGCTTTTTCTCTTTGGCTTGCTTGCTTTCATGAATATGGGTACCATCCTGAAGACAAGTCTTCTGATCCACAGGCTCTTTAGCTCACTTCTAGAATTCTCTGATCATTAGAGACTATTCACAAAGGGGAGAAAAGTACAGCTGAAAGGAATTCCCCTTAGCAACTTATAAAGGAAATGGGCATTGAAAGGGCAAAGCAGAGATACTGCATCCCTCAGTAATCCAGCCAAGAGGTTAATAGCAAAGATAAAAATAGAAAAATATAATTATTCTAACTTCATTTCCTCTCTTGGAAAATATAAGAGCAGGCAAGACCTTCACAACCCTGATTTCCAGGTTGCTATCTCCCTATCACACTTGTGTGACTTGAAGCACATGGAAGCCTTAGTAGTAAAACTAAGTGAATAATTCATGGAAAGCAGCTTATTTGATGAATTACTGAAGCTCTTTTTCTGTTTGTGCAGTTTCCAGCAGATGACAATGTCTTTCAACTTATGTATTATTCAAATTTTCTCAATCATTTTCTTTTCTTTTTTTTAGCATGCTGATATAAGGTAAAGGAGCTTTCCAGGTACTGAGAAGTAACAGACTCTGGATACTGCAGCTGGTCCCCAAAACCATGTGGGGAGAGTCTGTGTCTCCCAGTTGGCTGAGCATAACCTTTATACTGAAGCAAAGTATTCAGAAAAGAGGCAGTGCTCATGCTTTGTTTTCCAAAACAAAGAGACAGCAATGAATTTGAAATTCCTTGTAATTGCTAATTCTTTTCCCTTTCTGGATCACAGAGGCATTGAGTGAGGTGTCGTTCATTCAGATAAAAGACTAATGTAAAATATATTGGCTGTGGGTGGATTTCAGGCTTAAATTTCTCCTGTTTCATTCATGCAAAGTAAGGGCTGGGTGTTTACAGACGTAGTAGGGCAGGGGATGGTCAAGTCCCTGTCTACTGATTTTAGTATCTTTAATGTTGAAACCACATAAAAATTATAGTTTATTTTTATTTCCCCGAAATTTGTTTTGCTCTTCTGTGTCAAGCATTTTCTTGACCCCAAATCATCACCTTTTGTGGTGCAAAGCCTTTATGTGCTTCAGTAACACTGAGAAAGAAAAAAGTGATTAGGATTTGTAAACCCCAAATTTTTTGCAGGAAGTGTGATGAGTCTGTTCTTAATTGAATACACATAATAAGGAGCAGATCTACGCTGGCACTGACCTTAGTGAAGAAAAACTGGATTTGGAAATGGAGAGTTGATAAAATCAGTTGGTAGATTGAATAAGGGGGGAATATTTGGTAGTCTGTAGACAAGGCTCAGATAATATTGCAGAAACAGAGGTTAAGCATTATAGCTTTTATTCACATTTAATTATCAGGGAGAGATTTTGCAGACATTTGAGACATGGTACTTGGAGAGGACAAGTAAGAGTTAAGGGGTTATTAGCAAATAACATCCTTAAACATTTAGGAGAGAGATGAATTTGTAGTGGTGACCCTCAGTAATTCATTCTCTAAATCTTTGTTTTCTGTTTTCCTGAGTGTTGCACTTACTATAGTAACTTGTCTAACTGTATATAATTATTTTTGTTTGTGTAATAAAAATAAAGAAATTGCCGTATAATTGACAGGATGTTTTATTTTGTCCATTTTTTTCTTTGATTAGAATGGAAGGTGGAAAGTTAGGCCTTGATGAGACAGATTCTTGTGTGAACAAGGTGCATCTTTTAGCAAAGGTATCCTCAGAGCCCATCTCTGACTGTTCTGCATTTGCTGCTGAGGTGAAGATATTTGTGCTGCATACTCAGGATGTATTGCTTCAATTAATGTGGAGAAAAATTAGTATTGCTTGTTTCTATGTGAAACATGCAGCAATGGGAAAGAATTGACAGAAATGGGAATGCAATAAGTTAAGGGTGCAGTTTAACAAGGTGTCCAACGAGTGTCACAAGAAATTATTTGAGATTTTACTTGACTTATACCTTCTGATTTTCCTTAGAAAAGGAGTTGTTTCCATAGTAACAGCCACATTACATGGTTCTATACTTATGATACCTCTGAGATAGACCAGCATCACAAAGAAATATATGTCTCAATATGTCATATAAAAATCCTGTACTTGTTAGTAAGAAAAATCTTATTTTCAGCAAAGTGAGACACTTCTTTGAGGTTTCTAGGCTATAGTTAATTTATTTATACTATTTTTCTGTCCCTCCCTCATTTATTATAGGTGGTGCTTATATTGCTGCCTATTAAGATGCCTGACACTTCCCATTGTAGGCTTTTGTCTTCAGCTGCTTACAGCTTTACCAAATATTAACTGTTTAGACTCATATTTTCTGTTCAAAATCTCTGCCTTGTGCAGAGTCCTTTTGGAATATCTCATAGCTGTGCAGCTATTTGAGAATTATGGTGTGTGCACGTTTTCCTTTTTTTCCTAGTTTAATTGCTTGTTGGTTCTTTTTTGAAGGATTCTATATTCCTTCTGGGGGAAAACCTACTGTAGCATGTGCCTTTTGCTTTGTGTCCTTTTCATAACCTCAACCCCCCATCCTGAAATTTCACTCATTTGTGAGAATCTGCAATCTCTTAGTATCTGAGTCAATTCCTGACTTCTGAATGCTTCTGGTAGATCTTGGTAACGTGCTACTAAAACATACATGTATTTATTAAGTGTGTGTGTACATACAGACATAATGCATGTATTTATGTACTTAAATAGATTCCACTGGTTGTCTGGAGAATGACAGGTGTAACAGTGCTAATCCATTTGTGTCAAGTAGTAACAGATCAGAAAGAGATATAAGAGTAATTGGAAAATGAAGACAGGATAGAACTCTAGCTCTTAACAATTCACCCAGTCAATGAAGAATTGGAATAGGTAAGGAGCTCAGTTGTCAGAGCATGTTAATTTGCAGCCTGTTCAGAAGCTGCCATGGAGACTGTTAATACCTCAGATGCCTCTTAATGAATTTTAAAAGCAATGTGCACTGGTTTCTGCAGGCTGGAATGCTGTATTTTGATTCATCCTTGTCACAAAACATACAGAGGGTCTATTTCTGAGTTCAGTGCTGTGCAGTGCATGCAAAATTATTTTTCTGGTCCTTGGTATGACACACTAAGATATTTTCTTATATCTTCATATTTCAATATGGTAGTTTCTCTTTTGTGTTTTTGTTTTGGTGGTTTTTTTTTTTTTTTTTAATTTTTTTACAAGCTCTGCTTATTGCTAAGCTACAGAATAATGTGGTGTCAATATACACGAATTAGATCTGGAGTACTACTAAGGCTTTTTTGGTGCAGTACTCCATCACTGTTAAGTGCAGTTAATTTGGCAGAGCCACAGCACTGCACAATGCTGACACCTGAATTATCTCATTTAACGGCACTTTGGAATATTACATCATATCGTATAGATTTAAGTTATGCATTATTTACCAAATTCCTTCTGGTTGCACGTTTATCCTGGCATCCAAAACTGGCAGAAATCTGCTGGCAGAGTCCCTCTGCTGTTTCCCCCTTTTCCTATTTTCTGAAGAGAACACGCATGGGGTTGTAAAGGTCGTGTTATTTAGTACAGAAGTGACAAGTGAACTGCTCCCTCCTGCAGCCTCCCCATGCTTCTTTCACAACTGCTACTTTGATTTGTCACTGGGGTAGTCTCCTCCAGTCACCTCCTTGCATGACTACAGCTAGTGCTTTGTCACTTCACTTCCTACTGCAGATCTAAAGGGCTCGCTTCATAACACCCAACTGCCATTCCTAACCTGTCAGGCAGCAAACAAATCAAACTCAGTAATGCAAGCAAGATCTCAGTAATTCATGAACCTCTGAAGCCTCGAAGATAGCAAAAGACATATTTGTAGATGGGCACAGGCTGTGTTACGCTATCACTGTAACACTTTATTTTGACAGGCTAGCAAATTTGTGGTTGTTTTCTTCCTCGGAATTTCGATCTCTCTTGGACTGTAACTCTGGAGTTATTGATTGGGTTGCAGTGGGTTGGGAGCAGCCAGTTGGATGTGGGAGTTTTCAGAGCACAGCAGTACAGACACAGCTGGGCCCATGAGTCTACTCAGTCTGAGCAGGAGACACTGTTTTTCCTCAAGGAAACACTACTCTGGGAAATGAGCAAAAGACAGCAGCACCAGGTGCTGACCTATGTTGGCATAATTTAGGTACTTTTTCTTGTAATTCCTCTTTTAAGAGCTGGGGAGAAGTGTACTGAACATCAGCAGGAGTACAGCAGGAAAATAAATGTAGAAGGTTTGTCAGCATGTTTGGGGCCTCTGTGAAGCTAGCTGAGTGTGTAGGGCTCTTTGTAATGATGATAATTTGGAGGAAAGCCTGGAACTATGAGCTACAAAGTGTTCCTAGTTATTTCCTTTTTCCTCTCAGCTCTCTCGTAGTCTATCCGTGCATTCTCCTAACTTTTTATTTAATCCAGTACAAAAAGGCTAGAAGCTGAGGCAAGATAAATAAGCTTAAGAATAGATGTGAACTTTTAAAAGCAAGAGCAATTAATCAGTAGAACAGTGTACCTCATGCTGCAGTGGGTGTCTGCCTCTTGCAATCCTCCAGTCAACACTGGAAGTGTTTCTAGTAGACATGCTCAACACAGAGCTTGATGCAGAGTTGACTGGAGTAGAAACTGTGGCATGTGGATACTGTCATCCCATGAGATGAACGTTTTGCTTCCTAAATCAATTCCCTAACTCCTTTTTTCTTGGCTGAATCTTTCAGCTTAGCTAATTGGCAGTTATTTTAATTTTCCTTAATGTCAATAATCTCAAGTAGAATTATCTGAAAGTGTAGATTGATTATTTTATCTGGATAAAAGTAGGTAAGTGTATCAAATGAGCAATATCTAATATTACAGAACTGTGTTATTGAAGCAGTAATTTTTAATACTAGATCTTGTAATTAAATCAACTTAGGCATATTTCTGTGCACATAACAGCATTCATTGCCTTTGATTCTGTGGCTCTGTTAGCTGCATCATTGTCTTGGTTTTCCTCCACATTTCTGAGAGGATTATAACCTGTGTTCTTAGATATCTTATTTCACTTGCATTGCAATCAAAAAAGTTCACTTGATTTGTACCAAAAGGAGATCTACCAAAGATATTTGCATCTTTAAAGCAATTTTTATTGTTACTTAGTGATGTAATCCTTTTCCCGTAATGATTTTACAGTAAAGTTTGTACTTAATGTTAGTTTTAATTACTAAGTTGAGTCTGTCTCCAAAGTAAGGTCTGTCATCTATTTCCATATTTCAGTTTCCATATGAGCTTTTAAAAGAGTTTCAAGCAAAAGCACAAAATTACCCACATTTGTGTATTTGATTTCTTTAGACTGTTCACTCATGATAATAAGGACAGCACTGCATGTGTCAAATTAAAAAATCAGTTTTATGCCTGGTATAAACCAACTATACCATGTTGCCTTCAAGTAGTATGATGCCTTTTATCAGGAAGGGAGTAATAATGAATCCCTGTGCCAATCAACCCTATGGGCTTGAATGGAGAAAAGGAAAATAGGAGGAACAAATTTCATGGGTAAATACCTCTTTGATAATTTTTTTTTCTAACTGTGTAAGAAAGTTCTTCCATTTGTAATCTCCAATCACCTGCATTATCCTGCTTATGATCTTTTTAATGTTCAGCATGTGTTGTTGCAGTGGTAGCACATAATCATGCTTTGTCTCAAGGGAAGTCAGAAAAGGACAGAAGATACAATAAGAGGCCAAAAAAACAGAAAAAATGGAATTATTGCTTCATGCCCTATCATGAATCAGCAAAGCTTTAGTGCGTTTTGCAATGCTTAGAGTGATTGCTTCCTTCTTTTCTTTTGGATCCATGTAAATTCCCTACTGTACATTTGTTCATCATTTGTGATTCCAAGTGTAATACTCTGAAAACTTTTCAATGCAAATATTTTGAATGAAATACAAGGCAAATATTAATGTTCATTTTCTTTACAGGAAAACAATATAGTATTTTTTAAATGAAATGGAATTAGATTCTAAATTATATTCCAAGTGAAGAATGGCATTCATTTAGTGACACATTATTCTTATTGCACGCCGTAATTCTAAAGGATTTGTGTTTCTAAAAACTTCTGGCTTATATTTTTAAGGGTTATCCCAGCTGCCTGTTAAACTCCAAGATAATTTATCATCTCTTTCAAAGACAATTGAAATCATTAGGCAAAAGCATTGACTTCGAAGCATTTTGCACCAGGCCTTCAAAGAGTTCTTTGATTGTTGATTTTGTGTCAGTGACACTGTCCAACCCTTACACATTTAAATTACAAAGAAACAAACTTTCAGTCTCTTCCTTTGTAGCTGAGGGATGAAAGCATGGCAAGCTAGAGTGGCACACCAGCACTCACTAGGCAGTCAGTAAAAGGAAAAACCCAGCTCTGAATACTGTAAACATTAGACCATAGTGCACCACACAGAGATGACTAAAATTACAGAAATGATTAATTTCTCTGCAATCTATAGCAGCCTGCATTGTCTGCACCTGTCTTGTCAATTTTCATATGTAAAAATGTAGTGCATTAACAGAGAAACAGGTGTTATACTGCTCCAGTTCTTTTGTACCTTTAGACATAAAAATAGTGTCTGAGATTTTTCCTACTCTTAAAAAACCCACTGAAATAGAACTAACAAAATCCCATAACCTATTGCTGTTTTAAAGAAGCTCTTGACACTGGCAGCTGTTTACCTGCTGTGCTTCTTTCACATAGTGATGAACTTTCTAGCTTTCTGCATAGCTATTAAAATTTCTTAAATACACAGTATGAAAAAGGAAAAGCTGTGTGGGAAACCTGGGGAAAACTGCAGAATTAGGAACTTTAGCCTTCAGTGATAATTCCTGTGGTTAGTTCTTGGATATCTATTTTTCATGAGTGGAAAGTGTCTGTTTCTTCAAAACCTCCGCCATCACTGTGGTGGTAGAATCCACTCTAAGAATAACAATATTATATGAGAAGCAGAGTTGTTGTCTGCCCTTTTTACAGTCAGTAGGACTTTTGAGAACTGAAATGAGGCCATCTGTGACCCCTGCTCACCGACAGACCTGTGATTTTCTTCACTTACATAGTCCTGTTAAAGTCAAAGGGACTGTTGCTGATAACGTCACAGGTAAAACACTAAACATATTAGACCTACAAAAATACAATTATTTATCTCTGCATTGCACAGCCTACATTTCACTGATCAGCCATTGCTTTTGGGATGCAGCTAGTGAAAGATAATGCATAGCCATGTATGTGAAGTCACACTCCTGTCAGGAAAACAAGCCCATGTCAATTGTCTCAAATTTGCATACAGTAGTGGTTTACTGTGGAGAAGAATGAGACTTATTTTGAATTAATATTATGCCCATAAAATTGCTGGATCTGAGACAATCAATTTTTATTATTTCTTTTGCAGCACTGATAGCTTTGAAATTCTGTTCTGAATTGTGTTTTTGTTCCTATAAAACTTCTAACATTGAAAATCAATGCAGGATTTGACCCTTGGTGTGGTTATGAAGGATACAGCTCAGATAACTTAAATGAAATGTCCTCTTAGTTTGTAATTGTAGGTATGCCTAAATTGCTGTTAATGTCTCTTGCCACTTGGGATTTTCAAGCATACAGAAAAATTGAAAGGCAAATGATTGAACTCCTTCAAGAGGTGATAATGGTGTAGTGTTTGTCAATTTTATGTCATAATTGTTTTGGTTATACCTTAGATAATGTCTTTTAATTTACACTTGGTCATTCTGAATGCTTTTTCTCTCTTGAAAGCCACTCTTAAATTAAGCATATCCATTTTTCTTTCCTTTTTAATTCCTGCATAGCAAATACTGAGGAGACTGAAACTACCTTGTTGTTGCAGTGAGAGTATTAGTGAGGAAATTGCTTACTTGCAGCAGCTTTGGTGGAAGCTTAGCGTGACCTGTCCTTATATTCTAGACTGTCATAGAGCAATATGAGATGGCTATGTTTTAAATATTTTCACTTGTGTGGCATCTACAGACATGCTGTAATAAAGGGGGGCTTGCAGAGACCTGTCCCAGTTAGAAATGACCCACAGCAAGCAAGGTGGCACAGTCCTTTACAGAAAGAAATCTCCCAGCCCTGAGAGCAGAGATTGTGCTAAAGGGGAGAGACACAGAGAAAGACTCTTGCTACCCCCAGTTGCACTTCAGGTTGCAAACTATTTATTGGAAAAAATGCTTTTTCAAAAAGATTTGTTCTCATCCACTTATACCTTCTATCTGCTCTTTCATTTAGCCTTTCACATGCTGTGTTGGCTCCCTAAACACATTGCTGCTTCTTTCTCCTCTGCAGTGCTTTTGCCACTGCTATTTCCTGGTGCTGTACTTGGCAATTGACAGCTCTGCTTCCATTAGCAGTTTTGAGACTGCTTCTCCTTATCTTCAGCTAACTATAAAATTCTCCTGGCTTTTCAATGAAGAGATGAGTTTGTTGGGATATCTGCAAAACCAGCAAAGAGCAAGGTGGAATCTTTGCTGTGTGAGATGCAGACTCTCTGCACAACAACAATTTTCCAGCCACTTGGAAAAAAATATTGTTTAAGAGTGCTTCATACAGTAAGAGACTGAAACTATCCTATTGCTCTTACAGGAGATTTCCTTGCACCTCTTGATGTAAAATTGCTTGAGCTGGAAATGGTTACAGTCTTTAAGTTCATCACACCTCTTGACTTATTTCGAATTATTGTTAATTGTTGAAGTATTTGTTGGCTGATCCTTGGGCTGTTCACTGCTTTCAGATCTTCAAAAAAGATTAATGATTCCATCTGGAAAAGAAAAACCAAAAACCAACCAACAGGCAGTCAAGATGTTTGGCTGATATTTGACTGTATGACTGGAGTCCTAAACTTCTGAAAAAGGAAATTGCTTTCTTGACCTTTCACATTAAGGTTTACAGCTCTTATTGCATTATTTTGACTCTTCGACAGTTTGAATGCGTTTGCAAGGGATGTAATTCTTCCTGTGTTAATGGCTCTTGTTTGCACCTGAATGATTGTGTGTAAACATACAAGGTGCAGATGGCCTGAACTTCCCATAACTCAAACCTCTTTTTTCATAACTTAAGTGACTTCACCAAAAAATCTGAACTCTTAGACTGCTGCCAGGGTGATTCTGAAAAATGTATCTGAACTAGTTGGTAGAACTTTCAGAAAACCATTTGTTACTGCCAAGTGTTTTCAGTTCCCTGTTGCACCATCTGCTGGAAAATAGCTTTGGCTTGCTGGTCTGGTCCTGTTCCATCCCTCCCTCGCCCTCCAGCTTTTTTTTTTTTTTTTTTTCTTTCCAGGAAATATTTGGAGAATCTGCTTAGGGAAGCATATTGAAAAGAGGAAAATATTGGGCTTGAGTGTAGTCAGTAGACATTATAAGCTGAGCTATGGTGAGATAGAAGAAACTGCCATATTCCCTGTAAACAGTATGATTATCTTAGTTAAAAAGAATGTACAGTTAAACAAAGAAGGTTTAAATGCTTAAATGCTGGTTATATGTATATATCTAGTCTCAAACAAATATGGCTTTGATTACTTGGTTTTATACTGCCATTTGCTGTGTAAGGGAGGACTGTAACCTTTAAGGAAGAAATCTGATCTAGCTGAGATATATTCCAGCCTACTCTTACAAGTACCAGTGAACAAACATTGGTGGCAGATTCCTCTGTCAGTAAACTATTATATTAGCAGGCTCCAACAAAGATGGAACAGCAAAGATAAGGAGATGAAAGTGGTCAGGGGTATTAGTCATGCAAAGGCTTCTGCTTTGTCTGAGATCCTGTAAGACTCAAAGGAATCAGCCAGAACAAGATGACTTGGTGTGGTCACTCTGGACAAGCATGAGGTGGTTTGACTGAAAGGTAAGTGGTGTTAATGTACATTATTATGTCATGTTCTTCATGCAGAGATTCCTGTTGTGATCTCAGAGACTGCACTTTGGAGAATTCACTACAATTGCAATTAAGATGGGCTACTGAAAAAGAAAATACTTAACTAGAAAAAGCACAATGAGGAAAAGAAATGTTTCTGTCAAATAAATACAAGGAGGGAGAGGGAGTGAATGTTTAATGAGAGCAATAGAAAAAGTACTCTTGTAAGTCAATTGTAAGATGACAAGTAAAGGAAGAGGAAAGTGCAACAGCAACAGTGGGAAATGATAAAATATGACAGCAGAAATGATGATGAGGGAACATGGGAATTTTTTTTCCTTCCTCTGGGTTTGAGTAATTTTTTGGGGACCAATTAATATTGTACATACTGAACATAAGAAATATTATCAAGTCAGCTCAGAGATTTCATTTCACAACTAGTACTCTCCTGCCTACTTGCCTGTCACCCAGACTCCTGTTTTTATCATCTGGGAATAAATCCTAGTGATCTTCCAGGCTTTTAGAAGTGTATGCTTTTGACAAGCTATTGACAATTGTTTTCTATTTCTGCTATGTTCTCCTTATAAAAATGTCAAAATCAACATTGAGAAAATATGATAGCTAAATGATCACAGTTAAAAGGTTCTCACTTATGAAGAGTTCCCTGGAGGAGACAGAGAAATTCTGGTGAGCTGTGCAGGTGTGTTCTGCCCTGAACAGACATTGAGCTGGTGGAAATGTCTTAAATAGCTAATCAGATGCTAAGAACTCTGAACTGGGATGAGAATCTCTAAGATAGAAGCAAATGTTTGTGACCTCTCAGGATTTAATTTGCAAATGGCAGAAGTGCTTTCTGCAGACAGTAACACTGAGTCCTTTATCCCAGTTGGGGTCTCCCCAGTGCAGAGGACACACTGGCCTCCTGAACTGTAGGACTGGGTAAGAGTGATGCTGCAGGAGGGTCATGAAATCTTCTTGTGTGACATGATCTCATGTCCTGTGTCTAAACACCAATAGCCAAATGTGCCAAGACACCATCAGAAAAAATATCTCCCTTTGTCAACTCAGAAATCCAGTCTGTCACTGAAAGGTAGCAGCGTGAATATCAGTAGACTAAACAACTCTTTGAGAATTTTTAATACCATGTATTTAATACCATATATTCAGGGATTCAGGGCTCATGGAAGTGTTTTTCTTGGTGTCCTGACCTTCTGCCATCCACACCCCTCCTGAGGAAGGGAAATTTTGTGCAGCAATTTTAATGCGTTCTAGAGGCTCTTGGTCCCTGCTGGCTTTTGTTCTCTTGATGCACCGTAAAAATGTGCATCAGAAATAAATGTGGAGGCTGGAGACATGGCTTCAGTTTAGAAGCTAAACAAGCTTGGAGGCAGGTAGAGCCTCTGACAAAATACTTGCTTTTTGTTCAGATAGTTTGCATCTTTCTCCTCCACTTGAGACATGGGGCTGCCAGCTGATTCACTCATTAGCACCAGAAAAAGCCCCATGTTTTCTCTGTTCCTTTCAGAGATAAAGAGAATTTGGCTTGAAGTTGGCATCTGTGCAGAGATGGAAAAATTGCATAATGTTTTCTTCACTGTTCCTGCAATGCAATTATGGCAAATTTGTGATTTGCCATACCCTGATGCTTAGGAATTTCTGTTTTGTAAATGAACTTCAAAATTTTTCCAGCATCTTTTGATGAACACTTAGCAAGAATTAACAATGTTCTGAAGTGTTCAGAAAAAGTGACTTCTACAGAGGCATTTCTCCCTTTGCAGAACTGACCCTATCTGCTAGTTTTTTTTCTTCTCTGGACAATCTTTTTAATTGATAAGAGTACAGATATTTAAATTTTGGAATCACTACGAAGAAACCTCAACCTGCTCAATTTTTGAGTTCATTAGTACTAATTAGACCTCATTGTGAATTGTTATTGCACTTTTATGTTGCAATGCAAATGATTAAACCTCTACAGAATCACTCAACTGTACCCTAATATAAAAACTCAGCAGCAATGCATGTAAAATTAATACATCATCAATCAGCTAGGAGTGGAACTGGGAGGTTAGGGTTCGATTTTATTTGTGTACCTGTTTTCAGTCTAAAGCTACTAAAACAAAACTTTTACGGAAATTAGTTTAGTATGTATAGGCTCACTTCTAGGACTTTATGCAGCTCAGCACTCACTATATATAGAAATTAGAAGTGCTTCAATGGTGCTTTTGTTCAATATATTTTTTGTTCTCAAATACCCAGCCTTTACTCTTTTGCAGGAGGGTCACATTGCTTCAAACTCAGTGCAGGTAATTTAAATATGTGCTGTATATTCATGAGTGATCTTGTAAAGTTTATGTCATAGAAGGAGGAACAGGTACTAGGTATTATTTTTTATGAGTCGGTCAGGTCTTGAGTATTTACTGTCCAAAATAGTTAAGTCAATCTTAAAGTTATTGTTCAATTAGTTGGTAGAGCTAATACCCCCCACCCACTCAGTTATTTGCACTAAATTTAGGATTGTTCTGCAGCTATTTATCTCTTCTGGTGTTTATATATATATATTTATATATTTATATATTTATATATATAAGCAAATACTTAGTTTTAAAATACAAATACAAAACAAATATTTCCACTTCGAGAAAATCATCCCATAGTTTTGACTTGTAGAGTATTAAGCAGTGGTTTTTTAGAGTTACTTTGCCTAGTGATACTGTGATGGATTTATTGTTTTGTGTGTCAGTTGGGGCAGAAAGAAACCTTGGGTTGGGCAATTCACTTCCAGTCAAGAAGCTTATAAAACTTGCTGCTGCCTTCCCTCCTTTAGTGGTTCTATTTATTTTTCACATACAACTTGGTAAGAACTGCTATAAGTAATGTATCAAGCATAACAATGCTGTGTAGGGTTTTATAAAATAGGTCTTATTTTTAATCTGGGACTTTTATTTGGAAGGGGGAAAAATATTTATATGTCAAGGATTTCAAGACTGGTTGGCCTAAATCCTGGACAAAGTCATAGTCTTAGGGGGCTGAATTCTCTGCATTGTGCTGAAGGAGTTTGGAGTATTCTGGTTCTGCCCCTTTGCTTGTGGGTCGTACATCTGTAGGAAGTGCCTGCACACATCTCTTCATATTCATGGTCTGTACTTGATGCTTCCAGTAAGGCAGACAGAAAGTCTTATAGAAAGTAATTTCTCTGCACTAAGGGCAAATTAAGATCTCTCATCTTACACATGGCATAGCTATGGGAGTGAAAACGTAATGAATGGGTTGTGAGTTGTCTCTCCCTTGACAGGGAGAGATCATTCACTAATCTGGCAAAATAGAATTTACTTGGGAAATTAGTTTAATTTATTGCCAATCAAATCAGAATTTGATAATGAAAAATAAAGCCAAATCTTAAAAGCACCTTCCTTCCCACCATTCCCTTCTTCTCCAGCTCAATTTTATTCCATATTTCCTCTACTGCCTGAGAGTAGAGAAAATAGAGAGTAGTGCAGGGGGACAGAGAATGGGGGCTACAGTCAATGCATCACTCATTGTCTCTGCTGCTCCTTCCTCCTCAGGGAAGGACTTCTCCCACTCTTCCCCTGCTCCAGCTTGGGCTCTCTCTCCATGGGCCACAGGTCCAGCATGGCTCTCCATAGGGTCACAGCCTCCTTCAGACATCCACTTGCTCCAGCATGGGGCTCTTCCATGACTTCAGGTGGATCTCTGCCCTGTGGATCTCCATGGGCTGCCTCATCATGGGCTGCACCAAGAAATGGATTGTACTGGTCAGTTCTGACCTGCAGGTTCTGCTGCATGTTTCCTGGTTACTATAACCTGAAGAAAGGTAATTTTCTTCAAATCCAAAGAACCCAAAAAGAAACCCAAAACAAACAAACAAACAAACAAGAATAATAATTATAAAAAAATAAAAATCAAATTGACATTTCAGTCAGCTGCTTGGCAGTGGGGAGAATGAGCAACAGAATAGCAGACTTGCCACTCAAGGTGGAATTCCCTTAGTGCCTGTTAGGGTTTTTGGTTAGTACCAAGGTGATGCTGTGTTGTTGGAAAGCACGCTTGGACATGATGCTCAATTGTGTGGCTCCCCACATCCATTTCTGTTCTCTCCCTCCCCTGTGCCCCTAGTGGAAGAGGTTCCAGTTGCACTCAGCAAGAACATCCATTAAATGTGAAGTGAATATGTACAGAAATTGTCTCACCAAGCCATTTATTTGATTTCTTATGACACCTAAGGGCAGTTAACATGCTGACTGATTTGGGGGTGATAGGTGTGGGTCTCAAGTAATAGCAGTGAACTTCTTGAATTATGCTTTAATAAGCACGAATTTTCACTGTATATATAATATAATGCCTTGGAGGAGGGTTTGTTGAATCTTGAGATGGAGCTGTAATTCCATCAATGCAGACCTAGGGAGATGTGCTGCCTGAGTGAAGAGACTTCATTCTGTTCCTTCAGTCTTTTTGTGTCATCCTGCTCTCTCAGGAGATTAGTACTTTTTTACTGCATGTCTAATATTAATTTAAATTGCCTATTCCTAAATGAAAGTTCAAACAGTTGATAGTCTTTGGATTTAACACCTGTTTTAGCATTGCACAGTAGGCTACTGGCTACTTTCAGTTACATCAGGGATGTATTTCTGTTTGTTGGTACTCTGTGGAACAAAGAAAAGCAAACAGGCTGCAAATCCTCACCTCTGTGCATACTCTTTTGCTTGATCCTTGTAGTGGATTCACAGTTGCACCTCAAAGCCATTCAAATTTCGATATAAATCAAGGTGTGGTGGAAAAAAGCATGTTACAGGTGATACATCTGACACGTGCTGATGGTAGGCAGACCTTTAAGGGATTTCCTTTGGAATGATTTTACTGAGGTGGGATGGGGGTCAGCGAAGGTTTAAAGCAGATTAGAGACCTCAGCAGTGAAATGGGGTCAGGAGGTACAGACCCAAAGGATTCAAGGTGAGAAGTACTATGGAAGCCAGGGATATTTGTTTTCCCTGAATGTTGGAGGGCAGGTTCCTTGTTCCCTGTTGCTGTCAGTGAAGGGCAGGGTCTGTCAAATGAATCTGTAAACTATGCTTTGCTATAAACTCCTGCTGGTGTGCACGCTGCTTGGGAAGCAGTGCACATACAGGCATTGGATGCTCTATGAGAATCCAACCTCCAGAAACTATTTGAGAGGAAAGCTGCTGCTCTTCCTGCCACTCTTAAGACTGTGTGCTCTGTGAGGAGTCCTGAGATGCAAAAATGTTACTCTCTTTTGCCAACAGTAAAATCATCAAAAGTCTTAGAAAATAATTTTAAAGCCATCGTTTTTAATTTTTAGCGAATTTAATTTTAAAGGGTTTTAAATTAATCGTATAATTGGCATCATAGTGGAATTTTCTAGTGAAGTGCATCTTGGCTGTGAGGAGAGAAAAAGATGTTAATGTATTGCTGTGTGTTTGCCTAGCACTCCTCCCTTAGGCAGCATATGGATTTGTTTTTGTTTCTAACCCATGTGCTTTTTATTCGTTGTCTGGAGGATGCCGTGGAGCTGGAATCCCCAGCAGCCCTGGCTCTCTCTTTTACTTCTGCTGTCTGGGGCACACTATATGGTCTTTTTTTCCCTTTTTTTTTTTTTTTTTTACCACCGCTGTGTAAAATAGTAAGTGGAAGTTTTCCTGTTTTCAAGCCACTGTGCGCAGTCTCTAAGTCTGCCTTGCCAGAATCCCTATGTTTTTGGAATCACAGCCTAATCTGAGCCAGATCAATGAAGAGATTATTAAATAACTGAGCTCTTCCATTTGAGGAGCTTCACCTCTGAGGCACTTTTTACTTTCACCTCTGACTTTGGCAACACTAAAACAATCAATATTGAATCAAATATATGGGTAGTGAGAAAATATTACTCTTCTGGGGGAATAACTGCAGAATGATCTCAGTACTATGAGATGCCTTTTCAGTGAACAGATAGAACATTCCCTGTGCAGGTGCTCTCGCATTGAGTGAGAATGAAACCTTCACCTCTTACCTGTCATTTTAGGCCATTTGATCTCATTGTTCCTTCTTCTTACAGCTCTTCTTCTCCCACTAGTAATCTTCTTCCTCCAAGTATGTCACCAGTGCAAACCCACTCTTCTTGCTGGAGGAGTCAGCAAGAATTCTCTTCAAAAGATGAGAAGAAATTTCCCTCTCAACACTTTTTGTCCTTAATGTCTCCCTTCACATCAAGAAGTCTGCAGCAGATTGTACACACCAGCATCACTGGTAACAGTTCCTATGGCTTACTCTGCTCCACTGCACTCTAACTGTAGTTAGACTCAAAACTGTCCTTCCAGTTAGGCCTTATCTCCATTAATAAGATGGAACTGATTAAGTTCAAAAAACTCACTACCCTTGATGATTGTAGCTGCTTAAATTGCTTTTTTCCCTACATTAGTAACATCTGCTAGCCGTCATTTTTCTGTGTAGATGAAAAGAATCCAACAAAGAGGTTTTAACTGTCATCGCCACTATTTCTTACCTGTATTTAGAAAACAACATGCATACCTCCCTCTTGATTCTGGTTTTTTAGGAAATGAAGTCAGCTTACTCTAGCTTCCTGTAAGATATTTTTGTAAAGCTGGTGTTTAATTCTACGACTGAGCCTTGTTCTGTACTAGAACAACAGTGAAATGTAAGTATTGGGTAGAAGCTGCTGAGAACTGGAGTTTGTCAAATCTGTTACTATTTGCAGTGGCGTAACTTGGGAGCCGTTTGCTCACCTATAAAAACTCTTCATATCTCTTTTTCTAGCCAGGCTATTTAAAGATCTATAGTGCGACAAAATCTCCCTTCTCACTAACAATAAATATTCACTAAGGAGCCATGCTTGGTGTGTTCACCTTAACCACGAGTGCTCTTAGTAGCACACAGCAATAAAATGAACAGCCTGACTTCCGACTTGCTGAAGGGCGCTGAGAGGAAAGGAAGCAAAACCACATTTCTAAATGAAAACCAGTTAGCTGTAACAATCTTGTTGATGGGCTCACTATTAGTCCTGGTGTCAGCTGCAGGATGCACTTTCTGCCCTGAGCCTCCTTGCAGGCCTGGTTAACCTTGAGCTGCTGTGCAGCAGACACTTCAGGAAAGTTACTAGAAAAACATCTCGCAAAATATTTGTGATTTGGAATTTTGTAGCAGTTTGTGTACAGAAATTCCATATGATTCACACTGCTTGTACTATATATTACAGTTGTATTTTAGCAACAGAAGTAGTTTGTAGCAGTTTCAGAATTTGGGGCGTTTTCTTTTTCCTCAGTTGTTAACTATGAAAGAAACAGGCTGTTTTCTGCCACTCTTCAAGTGTCTCTTTTAACGTTTTACATTTTGATTGACAATTTTTTTTTTCTTAAAGCATGTATTAGCTCTTCCACTTGCTTGAATGTTTTCTTGGGAGTGAAAAAAAGATCTGTGCTTTGATGTGTTGTGAATGGGCTGATGTGAGCTTGGGGGATTAGCGTCTGAGTTGCTGGGCTCACCATCTGGGAGAATAATTTAATTTATTTTCTTTTTTAAGGAAGGCCCACAAAAGACCTTGAGGTCAGTGCAGCTTGAGAGAAGTATTCACCAGCAATCCAACTGAAAGAACCACTGGCATTCTAGTTGTATTTACAGGCTATATTTAAAAAAATATAATAATAAAAAAATATATATATTATTGGAGTTCAGATCCTCAGTGCATATATGTATGTCTGCTGATCAGGTGAACAGAATTAAAAATTTGTCACAGCAAACTTTGTCCCAAATTCTTGCCTCCCAGAGCTCCATGTGCTCATGTGTGTCTTGTAGACCGTAGGAGGCTTCAGAGAGAGGCTGTTTTGTCTCTCTCCCTTCTTGCTTCTGAGTTTGTTTAATGTAATGAGGCCAGCTGTCCTGTCTAAATGAATCAACACCCAGGTTCAGCTCTTTTCCTTCAGTTAGACTCCAGGGAGAGGAAGTCTTTGGTACTCCTCAGGAGTTTTTCTTTCCTGAAATTTGTGAAAATGAGCTCATATCACAATTTAGGATAAATTTACACATTTTACTATGTGTTAGTACAGTTCCCTGCATAACTTGAAATGATTTTACACAGGTAGATTGAAAGGATCTGGTTCTTGAAGCCCAAAAGCACTTTTATGAGTATTCCCAAAGGGATTATATAGCTTCACATTTTATTATAAAAATATATATTCTATGAACTTTGACTCAGTAGATGTTAATACACATAAAATACTGTTGCTTCTTCTCTTATTAACTTATAATTCCTAGTCATTATATTTGATTAGATTGCTGTAGTAATGAAATCCTAAGTTACCTGACTAGTTCAGAATTCTCTCCAACAAATATTCTGACAGTGTATTCTCTAAAAAACCTGGTTTGAATGTTAAGGGTTCTCCCTTCATCTCCTAAAATGAGAAAGAGACAAATCAGGTATATACAGTGAAACTGGCGAAAGGCTTAGAAAATGTGTTCCATGAGCAGTAGCTGAGGGAATTTTGCTGATTTAGTCTGGAGAAGAGGAGGCTTGAGGGGAGGAGAGTCCTCATTTCTCCCTAGAAATACCTGAAAGGAGGTTGTAGTCACTTGGGAGTTCATCTCTTCTACCGTGTCTGAATTTATCAGCAAAATGTTTTTTGTCCCTTCTGCTGGAGCTACTTCATTTCTTGGCATCAGCCCTCCATACTGAGAATAGATGATACAATACTTCCAGGAAAATACCACAGAACATTCTGTTTGCAGGCTGCTTGTTTATGTGGTAGTTAGTGAAAAAAAGCAGCAAGGGACAGTTTGTAAAGGAAAGCTGGAGCAGAAGATCAGGGGAATAGGGAGCAACAAACACAAGTGCCTCTGAGAGTTTAAAGGAGGGTGAAGTAAGTACTAGAAGGAACTTACATGGATGATGAAGGAAACTAACAGATACTGGGGAAAGAACAAACAAACAAACAAAAAAACCCCCAAACAAATTTAGCCTTCAGAAAGATGATAAAACCAAATTATTAACTGTGTAAGGGGAGCAGAGGGAATGATTGAAAACGAATAACAAGACTAGTGGAAGGAGACTGAGCAAGGGGGATGAGAAGTTCCCTAGAGCTGGGCAAATAAGGAAACAGCTCTGTGGGGGCTTTTTATTGTGTGACCTTGCTGTGTAACACTTGCAACCAGGTCATAAAAAAAATCAAGTTATCTGTAGTCATAACTCAACTAGCTCTTAGGTAGCAAGGTCAGATATATCTTAGGAAAAAGCTGCATCTGTTCTTAGCCTGTTGATTTTGGGTGATGTTGAAGTTTATGCACATCCTCCAAAGCTCAAAAAATCAGAGCAAATGTTTTGTGAGAAGGAAGCTTCTTAACTCCTGTCATTCCCACCCACCTCTGGGATGACTGACCAGGCTCAGTGAGCAGGTTTTGGGTGTGAGGCCATACAGGGAAGGACATCAATACAAAAATTCTCCATTCCTTCCCTAGTTCCAAAAGCATGTGCAGTTTTAGCTCCAGTCCAGTTCACAGGCTGACTGCTCAAAGACTTGCAGTAATGAATAGGTTGGAATGGATAATGGGCTGTCCAGGTTTGAAAGCGAAATGAGTGAGAGGCTCTAAGTCAGAAATACAATTTAATAAGAAGAAAGGAAAAAAGTAAAATAAAATAAATGCAATAATACAAAAGACCACTGACAGAGTCAGAATACAACCTGAGCAGAGTGGTGGAAGCAGTCCAGATGAGGTGGTTCTTCCTGAAGCAGTGATCCTGTAGAAAAGGTCTGGTAGCTCTGGTCCTCTGGGAATCCAGTGGGTCAGGGCTGCTTGTCCTGTCCCAAATCCCAGATTCTATCCAGGTGGGAATGCTTGGCTCCTCCCCCTGGGCAGAGCATCTCCCAATGGGATGAGGAGTTGTGAAGTGGGTCCTTGATGGCCCATTAAACAGAGAGAGCTCCTGGAGGGAGGTCCCTGTGAGTCCTGGGCAAGGCATTGATGGGCCATGAGCAGAAGAGACCAAAGGAGGGGCCTGGGAAGACCCTGCCCTGGTTTAACAGTTCGTGAAGATGGTGATGGAATAAATACTTTGTGTGCATCCTACATTACAACCCAGGACAGGGGGTGAACAGCAGCATTCCTAATAGTAATGGGAGCTAGTTTATGCCAGCATAAAATGTGTGTGTGTCTGTAGCCTCAAAAAGTGCTTGAGAAGGAAGAATTCTCTTGATGGGATTTTTAGAATATTCTAGTCAGGATTTGGTGTTTTTTTCCTTGAGGGAGTTAGCAGCTGAAGCATGGTGAAAGGCTGTGGAAGCAGCCAGTTTTCATTCCAAATGCCAGCGTTATGCCATCATAAAACTGAAAACTCTGGAAAACATTAAGAGCAGATCTCTGTCATGATTCATTTTCTGCTCATTTCCTGATGGTTTTGCAAAAGACTCTAGATTTTCCAGAGTAGCCTAGGAAAATCCAAACTTGGCCCAGAACTTTCTCAAGAGATCCATTTTTTTCCTGTGCTTGCACGGGCAAGGACAAGAAATCAATTTGTCTAGACTACACTTCCAATAAAATATAGACTAAAGCAAAATCTGTAATGATTAAGGAACACTCCTTTATATGATCTTTTAGTTAACTTTGGTAATTTTTCTGTTGAAGCATCCTGTGTGTGTTTTTACACATGATCCTCACAAATGCTATGTCCCTTAACATGCTTGTGTGGCTACATTCAAATTCTATCTCTCCTTTTCAGCCTTAAAAGTTTTAAGTGGTCATTTTTCATTCCAAATTAATTAGATGCTAACTGGATGTGACTCCCAACTTAAAAAAAAGGCTGCACAGAAAAAGCTGAATGCTCTGTGCACAGGGTGTTGGATTGGTCCAGGAAAGCCCTGCATCTCGGCCACAATCCATATACATGTCTTGCTTAGGGCCAGCAAACAGTCCTAGGATTCTTTTAAGTTAACTTTACTGCTAAAGTGAAAATTCCAGGCTTTATGAAACATGCAGGAATGACAGTGTGGAAAAAATGTCTATATCAAAAAAAAGGACTCTTGTCTTGGTTTCAAAGACCCTTCACATTCAATCCTTTCTTTTAGAATTTTCTTGTTCTGTTGAGATTTTTAAGACTGGCCTCTACTTGGCCTTTTATGACCTCCTTTATCACCCACTTGTAATGTTTTCTGGTCTTCTTTCAGTATCTTCTTGTCTCCTTCAAATTCTTCCTTAAGTAAATTTTTTTTTTCCTCTGTGATGCTTATGAAAATTTCACTCTGTTATGCTGGCAGTAATAATTTAATTTTTGTTCTTGTGACACAGTATGTAGCACAGTTGGGTGACCAGTTATGATATGTAGGTATTCCAAGAATGCAGACTTGAAATACGCATGGTTTCTAATTTTTATTTTAATTTTGGCATAAGTAGGATCACTTACAGCTGTGATTTTCTGGAGAAATGTGTTGGGTCTCAGCTCTAGAGTCCCATTTCAAGGGTTTGTTGAAACTGGGACTTCAGTCAACTCAAGTCTTACTGGGTGATATGAGTGGAATGGATGGAAAGAGCAAACGGTGACTGGAGTCACTGATCAGGAATGAGTCCATAGGGATTTGGGATACAAGGAAGGAGTTGGAAGGTGGGGGGGTCTGTTGCTGGAGCAACCAAGAGAAAAGGAGGTTTTGGGGGAATTAAGGTAGTTTGCATGATGGTGGTAAGGAAGGCACTGTCAGGGTTTCTGTGTATAAGACTGTGGGGAAGGTTATGGTAGTTCCAACAGTTTTATAATGACAAAAATAAAGAGATGATTCTGAACACAGCATATGAGACCAAGGGCTCCCTTCCTCATGCCTTTCACCTGGCTGTCTTTCTTCCCGGCAGCTCTCAGGGCACAGAGAATCTACTCCAGCCTCTGAGAAGCCTCTATTCCTAAGCCTTTCACCCTTTTTGACAGTGGTGCACAGTGACCCTTGTGCACTGCCCTGCCAGTGTGGAATGACAACGTGAGCATAATCCAGTGTGGAAAAAGAAAGGATGTGGTTGTGCCAAGAACAGGAGAAAAACCTCGAGTATTTCTGTTCCTGGTGCCAACAGAGAAGCAATTTCTAAGCAAATGGCATCTTTTATATACCTTGAAGAACTGAAGACCTTTATGTTTTCTGCAATTCTAGATCTTATGTTAAAAAGGATTTTTTCTTTTAGTCTCGTGCTCTAAGTAGAGTTCATTTTTACCTCTCCCAACCTGTAATTTTTACTTTTCAGATGGCTGTCTCTGAAATAGGAGGCTGCTTATAGATTAGGATCACTAATGAGCAAACTTTGGAATATAAATCTGTGGACAAAGATCCCTTTTTGTAGTGGCAAAATCTGCTGCTGAAATCTGCCTTGAACTTCTGAAACTCACTTGGATGGTGGGCAAGGGAAATGCTACTGCTGTGATGTTTCTTATTTACTTGCATTCTAACTAGGAATGCCTGCTGTATGTATTCTTAACATATGTTAACCTCACTGTTGCAGCTCTTGCCAAGAAACTGTCACAAAGGTTATTTAGCAAACAAAACTGCATAGGAAACATTCCTGTTGTACTGGTGTGCCTGCTGTAACTAATTGGGCATGTGTAACAGGAGGGTGCAGATAAATAAAGCTACATGTGTACAGTGTTTAGGTAAAGTGCGTGATATTCTGCATCATGACTCTGATCCCTTTAGATGTTAGTGATCTCCAGAAAGGCAAACAAATGATGGAAATGAAGTCCAGCATGAGCCTTCTCTGAGGCTCAGTGATAACAACATGGGGCTGAGTCATAGGAGGCTGTTATTGAAACTAATCAAAGGATTTTTTTTATATTTTTATTTTTTAAAATTATTTTTTATTATTATTTTTTTGTTGTTGTTCCCCAATGTGTGTACACACAGTTGTAATCTACACAGGGTTTGTTTCTTTTCACCTTTTCCACTCAGGCCTCCTGACTCCCATCTTCTGACCCCAAACTGGCAGCAAAAGTTGCTATTCCATTGCAAAACAGGGCTGTGAGTTCAGGATTTGCCTGTTTAATGTTACTTTCTCCAAATAAAAGAAGGGACTAATTCTTGCTGCAAGTGTCTTGGTTCTGCCCACCCAGCTCAGTAGTGAGGTGTATTTTCTGAGAGGTGAATGGGTGCAGAAGGGGGGTTTGAATGTTTTTAAGCAGAAGCAGCATTTCCAGGCAGGGCCAGAAGAGGAAACCCACAGAGTGCACAGCATGGCAGTGGTGGCTTTATGCAGGGAGGAGCAAGGCAGAGGGGGAAAAATGGATTCATTGATAACACATCAGGCTGTGTTTCAAATAGATTTTGGAAATATAAAGTGGATTAAAACTGATAGTCTCTCATCTTCTATCTATTTTCCCATTGGTAAATAAATTGGTTTTAAATTGTAGATGATTTCCCTTTCCCTTTCTTCTCCCTGGACTATGTCTTCTCCCAGACATGCAAGATATTTCTGTTTTCTTTAATTTGGAAAGTCTTTCTAAGCTCAGGAATGCTACTTGGCTCAGGAAGCACAGTAATAGTCCAGAGAGAATGAACTGTTATCCCTACAAAGACAATTAAAAAATATTGTGCACACCATTGTATGTAACACTCTGTGATGTCTGCCTCTTGTTTAACTGAGATCACAAGTATGAATTAAGTGCCCAGTATGGTAACATAAACCAGTGATTTCCCAAAAGGCAGAGCAAAGGAGTGTGTGGTCTTGTAACTTTTACTGTTAAGTTTAAATTACAAAATAGATTTACAGTAATGCCAGTTTTCATTTCAGGTACTAAATCCTTCATCATTGTAGCTGTACTATTGTAAGTGTTGGCCAATATTGCACTTCTAACGAGAATCATAAACAAGTAGAAACAAAATAGGAATTAAATTGTAGATTAAGGAAAATTGTGTGCTTGATGTTTATATACACATATGCAGTCAGTTGTAGTGTGTCTACATCAGCATAGATTAACTTAAATTGGTATAACCACCTGCCATTTTAATTAATTTATAACTAACTGTGCCATTTAGAGCTGCTTGAGAGAATACCCAGATAAATGTATTTACATAAGTTCTAGGCCAAGAGAAAACCAATCTCATAAAATAAGAAAGCAAATCCAAGCCTACATAGTGATATGGACATGATTTGATTAGTAATATCAGCAGAATAGATTTATAATTGTCCATATGCCTTTAAAAGAAGGATTTGGTGAGAGGAATAATTTACAGTGTTGTGATTTGACACTAGATTTTGGATCATACGTAAAGAAATTAGATATTTCTGACAAATTGTTTAGTGAAGTTACAAGGAGTAAGACCAGTTTGTATCTTAGGCTGGTACCTTAGGCCTGTATCTATTTATCCTGCATTCAGATCCACAGCCAAAGCTTGCACATCTGGGTGAATTCTGGATTGATCCTGCTCACTATTGTGCTACATTTAATTTTATTGCTTTACAGGGCTCAAACTTTGTACATGAAAAACTGGCTGTGGCCACTGCACAGTTTGAATGAAGCCCTCATTAGACCAATTCTCCTGAGTTTTTAAAATTCTTCATCTGTGCTAGGGCAACAATAAAAACAGTGTGTCTGGATGTACAGATCTGTAATTTCTTAGCATGAGTTTCTACATCAGGAAGATGACCAGTCAAAACTTAAAATATTTGAGAAAAGCAACTTGGGCGATGTAATGTACATTTCATGTATATTGTACCATGTCAAAGATTTCAAGGAGGTCTTATTGCATGTATGCAGCAGATCAAAACAGATTTTATTTTGTAACATTTGGGTTCTTTTCATGTATTTAAAACTGCCCTCTTGGTATACAGGCTCATATAATTCACCATGTGTTATGTGTTGCCAAACTTTTGTATAGATATTTAATTTAGAGTTTTTTCTTTGTATGCTTGGAGTTTAGCAGCACACTGAAAACTGCATGGATTCTGAGAAAATCCCTCAATCTCCTGTAGGAAGCATCAAATAAAAGAAGGGACTCTGGGATGATGATCCTGTGAAGTAGCAGCAGTATCTTTTCTTGTCATATATGGTTTGATTGAAGGTTCTCAAACACTCAGTTTCCAACTGTGCATAGGCTGGCATTCCCTGTGAACTCAGTGGCAGTCACTGCATCACACTCTGCTGCAGGGTGGTCGTTCAGTTTGTTAAGGGAGACAGAAAATGCTGAATGATAATTGCAAAATGAATGTTAGAGGTTTTCATTTCTAGCCAAATTATCTCGGCCTTCCACCTTCTGCCATCTGGCTGTATCCAACAGTAACTCTCACTAGTTCCTACGTGTGAGCTTGGGTTGGCTCTGGCTGTAGCCCAAGGAGGTGCAAGGCATGAGGCAGTTTGCTCAAGGTAACTTTGTTTGTGCCTCTGAGCAGTTGCTTATTGGGTTCAGTAACAGTTGGTGGTGTTTTTTATTCTTGTCTCCATGCTATTCTACACTTGGGTGAAAAAATAAGTGATTGAAACAAATCACTGCTCTCCTGTAGCTGTTTCTGTCCTCTAGATTTAGCAGCTCTTTTTTCTTCAGAAAAGTGATGGTAAAGCTTTTGCAGATTGTTCTCAAGTAAGCAGAGGTAGTGTAATGAAATGTGATGCTGAAGTTTTTGCCTTTGCAGCTCCACTTTGGGCCTCTGAACAGTGTTTTGTGTGAGTGTGCATGCAGCTATCATTCTAAAGCTGCCTTCAGTTTTGCAAGGCCCTATGTTTTCTCACTGGTGAAACTGAGGGTTTAGCCTGTTAGCTGACATGTCAACAGGGTTTCCATGTACCTTCTGCCCTAAGCTGTTCTTGAGGAGTGTGAAGACTTGTTCCTTGCATTTTATCCAAGCTACCACTGTGGTTCCTGGTGGAATAAGTGAATTGAAGCAGGAGATGTTAAAAACCGGGAAAGGCTAGAGATGAAAGAAAGAAGAAAAATCACAGAAATTAGCCAGATGATTTTATGGATTGAAACATATTTGTATTAATTTTTGGGTTTTTTCCTCAGTGCTTGTTGTAGCAATTTTTTTATCTTTACTAGTTCTTAGAAGAACAACTCAAGTGGGGATCAAATTTTCCCAGTTTTTTTTCCATGTGCTGTGAGTTGCTGAAAGTGTGTACAGGGAGA
This sequence comes from Sterrhoptilus dennistouni, assembly GCA_013397095.1. Taxonomy (NCBI): domain Eukaryota; kingdom Metazoa; phylum Chordata; class Aves; order Passeriformes; family Zosteropidae; genus Sterrhoptilus; species Sterrhoptilus dennistouni. Next base: position 192,733 of record VWZU01013442.1, on the reverse strand, counting down.
AGAAGGAGGATCAGATGTTTCCCATTTGAGTTCAAAAACTACTTTGGATTGTTATAACCTCGTCTTTACAACGAACAGAATGTTTGAAATTCTTCTTAGTGACTTTAAAATTTCCAGTTGTTGTTGTGGCATAAAACGTTCAGAACATGAGCCACATACAGTTAGAAGGGCAGAAAACTTGGGATAAGAACAGCAGTAAATTCCCACTCAGTTCTGCTGGACTTTGAGGCTGACCAAGAGACACAGTACCATGGGATGACTCTGAAGGCTGTCTCATCACACTGTTTGCAATATTTTCATTTTAGGACTGGCAAAATGAAACCTGCTGCTGCATTAACAATCCCAGGCCATGAAAGTAAAAGAGACTTTGCATGTTTTTTTACATATCTGCTACTTGATGGGTGAATCTGAACAGGTCTGAGTTCAGTCCCCTCTGGTACTCCCACTATGTGATGCTGCATTTTTCTCTGAGTGTTTTTAATCCTGGGGATATAGGAAGATTAATGGGGAAAGATGGGGAAAGTCTTCACCAATCACTTTGAATAAACCTAAGTGATGTTAGCGATCTTTGTGCAAACCCTTCTTGGGCATATGCTTCTGTTTAATCTAAGGTATTTTTTATTATTTCAGGATACTTCTACCAAGCTCCTCCACGGTTGTGAGTTAGAGAAATAACTCCTAATCTCTGTGTCTTTTAATTGCTGAAATACATGAGCATCCAGGTTTTTCCTTCATTTCCTGTGCTTTTGAAAGGAATTGAAATGTCTTTCCTCCCTTTCTGTCTTCTGTTTGAACTCTATTGCATAAGGGTAGTGCTTATAAAAAGTGTGTATTTGCCTTTTTCATTATTGGTATCAAATGGTTGAGAAAAGATCCAATGACAACTTCAATTTTGTACATATTGATTAAGATTAAATTCATACTTTGCACACAGTAAATATTTTCTTGAAACAAAAGTAAAAAAAAAACCAAACAAACCCAAACCAAACAAAGCAAAACAAAAACCTAACAAACAAAAAACCCCAAACAAACCCAAAACTTAACCCAACAGTTGTTACCCTGTTTACTTAGCTAAAATCAGATTACTGTCAACGCATTTTAATGTCCCAGTGTCTTTTGGTTTCTGCTGGTTTAAACTATTCCTTTTAAGTCAAAGTCATCACAGGCCTGTGGTGTTGTTTTCATGATAATCCAAGACTGTGTATTTGTTCTTCCTGACTATAATCAAATCTGTCTCTTGGACTTCCTGGTTTCCTTTGGGTTTTTTTTTAACAGCAAAAAATTAAAAAATACCATGTTTTCCTTTTGAAACTTAAGTGCATTTACATTGTTACAAAGCAACTTTCAGACCACATATTACATAACAGTGAATTCAGTGCAGCAGTCAGTTAGGGACTCTGAGTATGACTGAAGTAGATGTGCAGTGATTTGGGAGGTTTTAACCATTAATAAACAATCCTCAGCAGCTTTTGTCTTTCCAGGACCTTGCTCAGAAAAAGAGTTATATTTCTGTACCATGAAACAAGATAATTATTATTTAAGAGATGATAGGTTAAATAGTGAATTTATTTTTTCATTTTTCAGAATAATTTTGTTAACAGTTCTTCTCAAATCATTAGTACTATTGTGTGCTAAAAAACTAAGCTAAATTTTAGCTTGCTGGTTTTTACTACTCTCCTGTTTTCCATTTAAATGGTTCCACCTCACACCAAGAAATCTGGGGGAAACTGCAGAGTAGGAGAAGTAGCATCTTTGATACTGCCTGAAGATGCTGAGTAGTGTGTCAGCTGTGCACCTGGCAGGGTGTGTTTCCACTAAGAAAATTGGAAACAGCATATCCCAGAAATGCCATGGAAACCCCACGACTCTGAGGTAAAAAAGCATCTTGTTGCAAAGCTAGGATTCATTCTGTAACTATGCATGTTATACATATATACATTGACACCTGTCTTCAGTGTGAATCCTTCCTATGTGTGGAGGCAAACTTTTTACTGACATTAATTTTAAATGTTGGGCTTTATTCCAAGCTGTCCATCTATAACAGTTTTGCATGTGATTTGAATTGTATTGTATTCAAATTGCAGCCTTGAAATTCAATTACAGGCACCAATGAGTTAAATAAAGCTGCGTTCAGTGTTTTTGTACAACGAATCTACACTGAGTGTAGCAGATCATTCCTGAAGTAGCTGCTATGTGAACATCAGGGAGAGAAATTAGGACAAGGAATTCCTGAAGTAGACTGCTATCACTGCGTGGCATTTCAGTGGACGTGGTGGTGGCAGGTGGCATTTATTGTTTGGTGTCTCCTGTAGTTCAGCAATTAACAATTCCTCCTCTGTGCCTCTGGATAGGTGCCTGGCTGCATCTGTGCTGTAACAGTTAACAGAGTATAGAGGCAGCCTGTAGTGGGCTGAGAAATGTATTCAAGGCACCACAGAAATAATGGCTAATATAGAGAGAGGTCTGTGTTAGAGCTGGCTTGTGTATATTGACTATAGAGATCCAGGCTTATCTGTCATTCAGATAACGTGATTATCCCTTTGAATAGAACACCATGAGAATTGATGTGTTCATGTATCAAAATCGGAAGATAAGCTAACAAAGCATGAGTAGCAGGGGATGACTGGGTGAAATATAATGGCCTTTCATATAGTGGGTCAGTTCAAGACATGATACTTTCCACTGTTCTTGAAAGGCATAAAACTGTAAGGAAATATATCGTTCCATTAATCTTCTTTTCTCATATTCTTCTTCCTTTTCTCTCTCCCTTGACTCCAGTGGATCCCTAAAGCCTTAGAAAAATCTGGCAATGGGAGTTCTTATCCTTTGGGAAGTGAGCTGGCTTACTCATACTGCCCCCAAAACAGCAGCTGAGAACAGCGGTAAAACAGATGTTTGCATTTTTGTTGGCTTTACATCAAGCAGCAGGAGAATAGGTTGTTTGTGATTGAATTCACTCCAGGTAGTTGACATCACTCAGCAGCAGAGCTGGAAGGACAGGGCAGCATTAGATAAGAAAGCAGGTGTGCAGTGGTGCACACTGACTGGCAGCCTCAAGGAGCAGCAGCAGCAGTGAGCACTCTGTGTCCTCTGAGCATTGCTGGGATTGGTAACCTGTGCACTCCATGTGTAATGGACACAGGGGAGTGAGGACTAGCTGTGAAAAAAATAGAATACTTCCACACACTTTTACAGAGCCCCTTTGGAATAACTGCAGTCCGTTTCTATTTGTCTGTGCACACAAACTGGGATAATCTTCCTCCCTCCTTTCCATTCCCTTGGCATAATTCTTGCACTACTTTAAAGCATCTCATAATATTGAGGAATTTTCTTTCTGACCCATGAGAGGGCTGAGACTTCTGAGCTCTAAATAATCCTGGCCAGTTTGGATTGAAACTCTTCAGTGTCTATCAGGTGTTGCCACTTGTAAGGCCATGAAATGCTTTTAAGTAAAACTTGTTCCCACTGCTTGACTTGATTACTTTTAAGCAATGGTGAGTTGATTCTGTATGTCATGCAAACCACAAATCATTTTATCAGGTCCTCAGTTTGTTCTCTTTAACTTCATAATATTCCATTCTTCTTACAAAAAGGAATAGAACTGAAGGAAGGACAATTCTCTTCCCCTCTCTTTGTGACAATGAGGGACAATGTTTAAAATATACCAGTTGGCACTTTATATCTATGTTTCCTGTTTTTTAGTTGCCAAGGTGAAGTGTGAAGGTTGCAAAAAGTAGAAGGGAGATGAGTCAGAATTAAATTGCAAATAGCACGTGCCTTTATTCCTAATGGTTTGATGTAAGATGGAATACATTCCCTAAACCCTGAATGACCATCCAGGGACATTGTTAGAATGAATCAGCTAGATGTTTTCTGGAAGAAAATATGCAACATTCTATCATATTTTTTAATGTGCATCCAACTGGAATAGCCCAATTCAGCAAAGCTTTGGTTAATGCCTTTTGAAAATTAACCTCAAATGACTACTTGGGAAAGAGCAGTCCATGAAGGACCTATTTTTTCCTAAGGGAATGAGAATGTCACTGCAGATACTCCTCCATGAGGTGTAACATACTGCATTTACCCTCAGATATTCCTTGTACTGATTGTGGCTTACTGTGGCTGTTGCTATGTATCAAGCACATATACAAAATACACCAACCTATAATTCAGAATAGCAACTTCATCATGTTGTGCTATGTATGTAATTATGCAAGGTCTTATATAGGATACACACCATGACAAAAAAAAAAAAAAACAGGGAGCAAAATTCTGTGAATTATGCAATGGTGAATGATTAAATTCTTCCTGCTTTCATGTATATTTTATACTGCAAGTCACAACTCCCAGGCCTGATGCATACACTGATCATTTGTTTTGCAACCTGTCAGCCTTATTGCATCTTAGCCATCTCTAAAACAATTTCGAGTGTAATATTTGAAACAATTATAGGTGATTATGGATTGATGTTTCACTGCAAGCTGATTGTATTTAAAACTTAAATTCTTATCCACATTCTGCTAACATTTGTATAAATGAGTAGTGAATTTTAAGCATTATTAATAAGTTTGATGGTCAAACTCTTCAAGGGATTGTAATTCTGTTACTTTTTTGTTAATTTGCTGTCTTCCCTTTTTAAACTTGAGTGACAATTTTAAGTTTAATTAACTGCTACCTTCTTGAACCAGTCCTTTCTGATTTAGGTGCTGGTTCTTTGAGTTGCTAAAATATCTTGTTTCTTGAAAGGTAAGAGAGGAAAATACTGGAAAGAGACAATAAGTTGGGTGTGGTGGCTGGTGGCTTTTTCTGATTTCGTTTGGTGTCATGTCATGTCCCCCTGCTTCCCCAGATTTTTTCCCCACCACCATGCTGGCTAGATTTTGGAGCTCCTTAGGAGAGTTTTTGGAGCAAAGTTTAGGCAGTAAATGATTGGAAACCATAGCAGCATTCTTGGCATGTGCTTAGTAATTTTATATAATCAGATGCCTCCTTTTAGTTAGTGGTTTGTTAAATCACTGGTTTATTGATTTTTAAGTGCTTCACTCTGTGTGCAGCTCTAAAGCTCAGTCTTATTTTCCTGGAATTGAAATTGCTGATCTGGAAGGCACACTTCCTCTCTCCTCCCTCCCCATGCATTTCAATCTTTTGTCTTTTAGCAGTTATGTTGGAAAGGGTAAATTTTTAATTGTTTAACCGCAAGAACAGTCAAACAGTGAAGTTGTAATTTCTGAATGCAGGTGTTGTGAAAAGTGCTTAGTCCCACCTTACACATTATTTTTTGACATGGCATGTACCTGAGAAGAATATGTTGTCCTGCTACAGAAAGTTTGTCTGACAGGATGTTGTGTGGGGTAAAACTCTGGGATGTAAGATAGCTACCATGTAGCAATCTTTAGCATGTTCTTTAACCAGGAAAGGTATGGTGAAAATATAAATAAGCATAATGATCAAGGACTTCATGGAAGTTCATACAGATAGCTAAATTATTTATTGATTATTTATTTGAAGAGTTGGACCACTTTTTAATTCATGTTGGGCAAAACCTCATGTCTATGAACATGTTCACTACTTGTGTGATACTCTGTGATACTACAGACAAATTATATTCAGAATTTTGAATACTTTCACTTTTCTGGAGGGTACTTTTTGATAAGTACATCAAAATCTTGAGAGCCACCATCAAACAAGAGAATCCTGTTGAGTTTGTGTACATAAATATAGAACAAGTAAATTGTTCCAACCTTCCTTTCTTTGTAACAAATCTTTGTTAGAGGTATACCTTTTAGGGCAAAAAGTGATTTAATACCTGACATTAACATTTGAGTTCTCATGTTCCTTTTATGATAGGGTATCTGGTCACTTGCATGTTTTGGAAAATATGAGAACAATCATTAATTTCTCTCTACAATATTGGCTCTGCAAACAGTCTCCAAAACGGTCGGAGCTCTGAAACAGGAAAACTGCAGAATGAACATCAGTGACCACTGTAAAACCCTGAGAGCACAATTAGGCTGCAGTTTATGGGAGTGTCTCTTCATCTGGAAGTAAATCTTGTTCAGTGTGATGATTTTATGTCAGCTGCTTGTTGCTAGGAGAAAATAGGTTTACTACATTTCTACAACAAATGCAACAGAAAGGTTTCTCCATGTTTTAATGCCACTGATATAATCACATTTGTGGAGAAATATAACAAGTTACTAAAGAGATTGGACTCCAAAGTGTTGTGAAGTCCTTGAATTTCCACTGGTGGTTTTTAAGACTGGCAATAACTCTTGAAGGATTTAGTAGCTCAGTTATTTCTTTCTTCTTTCCTGGTATCTTTGTGCTGTTTGTTGCTGGGCTCTATAGGATGTTTTATCCACATATGGAGTTATCCTAGGAAAATGAAGAGCTGATAATGATTCTGTAGTGACTCTTTTTGCTGGACTTCAGAGGAGGGTTGGTTGGTGATGCAGTCCTGCTGCAGCAGGAACTGGCACTGGAAGAACTTCCAATTTTCTGGTTTCCTCTCAAGCCAAAGTTCAGCCTCTGTGCTTCCAGTGCCTGTGAGTGCACTGCCTAACCACAGTGCTGTCCAATAAGTCAGTGGTATTTGCAGCTGAGTATGTGTGTGTAGATAAGTGATAGTTTTGGTCAGACTTCACTGACACTGGTAAAGCAGCAGAGTCTGTATGTGCAGCGGTTGCTCTGTCTCTTTCTTGGTGAGTTTCCTCTAGAAGTGCCTTTCTTTGTCTATTAATTCACAATGCAGTGTATTCCCTGCACATGTCAAATCCTTTGTCTACCTATTATCTATCTACACTAAAAGGATATGTTCTTTAGCATTTCCTAAACTGCAAAAAATTATTTATTTTTCCTCTTTCTTTCCTCTTTCAAAATGTTATGCATTTAGAGAAGTGGATGTGCTGAAATCCATTCTATTGAACCATCTGTGAACAAGTACAGTATGACCCACTTCTGCTGAATATCCTCTCAGCTAATTATCTACAAAAATTCGTCTGCATAGCCTGCTGTCCAAATTGCTACCATGCACCAGAAGTAATTCACTGTGGAGAGAAGGAAATGGTTTGGTAAATGTTATTGCAGAACCAGATACTTAAAAAGATCTTCAGGTACTTGATTCTTAGATGAAGCAAAGTATAATTTAAAAAAAAGGAAGTGGTTGCTCACACAAGCGCTGTGCGAAGAACACTAAAAAAGTAGGGAACATATTGGGATGAAGACACAGGGAAAAGTGTTGGGTTTCTGTTGTTTTTATTATTTTGTTTGTTTGGTTTTGTTTTTTTTTGTTTGTTTTGGTTTTTTTTTTTGGTTTTTTTTTGTTTTTTTTCAATTAGAAAGCTAGAGGCTGCTAATAGCCTGTGTCTGAGCATGGAGAGCCTATTGCTCGCAAATGATTAGCATCACGTAAGAGCAGATTTGCATAGGATTCGTTCTGATACATAACATTTTAGATGCCTGGCTAAGTTTCATACAAACTTAAATGAGTTGCACTGGGCTAAAAATCATTTGGAATCTTGACTGTGTTAAATACTTCACTGAATGTGTCCCAGCTCATCTTTGAATACGCTTTTCTGGTGATATTTCAGTGACTTTGCTGCTCTTAGGGCCCAAGAAAAAATGGTGCATGCAAATGTTTTCTGATTAAAAGATCAGAATTATTATGAGGAAATATTTTTTTCTGGAAATGGTGAAGAGTCTTAACATTGGATTCAGTAGGATATATGAATTTTATTGGAATTCATTTTCTAACTTCCAATCTGGTAGAATTTAGGCAGAAATAATATATGAGCAGCAGAAGAAAATTTAGTGAATATTTTTACATATAAATGCCTGTCAGGTGTTTTTATATATCCTGGATACTTGAGTTCCTATACCTGTCTCAACAGTCAGAATTTTGCACAGAAATATATGCAAGGTTGAAATTTCAGTTCATGGCCTCAAATTTGTATACACTAGAAATTCACAGACTAGAACAGTATTGAATAGTGCTCATACAGTGAATAGGCTTGAAGTTTTTTTTAAATTTCTGCAACTTTCTTTTCTACCCATTTCCTCTGGTGTGGAGGAGCACAGCAATGATGCTGTTCTTTTCCTTTTTTCAAATCAAGAACATTTTAAGAGGAAGCTGTTACCCTTTTTTTACAGGCCAGCACCTCTAAATGTGTGAGGAACAAAACTGTCCCTAATAAGTGGCCTGGTGTGCATAATTTGCTCTACCAAGGGAGTGACCTAATTTTTTCTTGTTCATCATACCTATAAACCAACACCAAAATGCTCAGTTCAAAATTTACTTCCTTGCTGTGTGTGTTATTTTGGAAATGATTACATTTTGTATGGAATTTTCCTTATATGTGTGTAATCCTACTTTTGCTTACCTGAGGAGTTAACTTCCTTGGCAATAGTTGCAAAAATTCAAGAGGAATTGCTCAGGACCCCACTCCAACAGTTTCAGACAGGAATGTACACTGTATTTTTAATATCTGTTTTAATACTTCTCATTTATCTCTGAGTCTAATGTGCACAGTCCACACCAATCTTCACCCAGAATTTCCTACAGCTTTTCCCCTGTTCCTGTTTGTAAAATATTCGCTATTCCAGATTCTGGGCCATTGTTTTGTTTCATTCTCTTATTCTTATTTTGACTGTTTGTTTGGTGTCTCAGAGCATGGAAGTGCTATTTGATTGCAGGCAAGAAGGAAGCAAGAGGAAACAGCTGAGGCTGGCTGGGAACTGCTGTCACCTCAGTTTGGGAGAATAGGTGACATCCAGGTGTGCTGTGGCTGCACAGATCTCTGCTTCAGCTGCACTCCTTGGCCTATCTGAGGGAAGTATTGTGCCATCTCAAGAGCTGCAGAATTGTATAAAATGTGATGTGATAGACAACTTCAATTTCTTTTAAACTAATTGCGAGTTTCATCTCAGTCAAAATCTGAGCAAACTTTTAATACTGCAGTTCTAACTAAATGCAGTGACTTCTAGAGCTGCTTTAGCGCCACTCTAAAGAAACCTCTGCAAATTTTGCTAATGCCCTTTCCAGTAAGAGAAGGCTGAGCAGGACAAGGAATCACAGAAACATTTTATGCTTTATTCTTAGCGAGATCCATATATCCTCCAAACTACTGTGCAAAGGAGGGGCCAGAACATGCCTTCAACCATTTTTTTTCCAGAAGATTGATTTGTCCACAATAGGTTGGTTTCAGAGAGGTCTTATCAGGTTACATGTGTTTGACTGGGTGTGCTTCCTTTTGACTCAAAAGGAACTTTTTCCTGTATTCCTATGAGACTCTGCAGATACATCCTATCTGCCTCTGTTTCACCAACTTCCAGGTTTTTTGGATACCAAAAAATTGTTACATCAGCTTCTAAAAAGCTTTTTAATTTGGAAATCTGAGCCTTTTCTACATGTTTGGTGAATAGAGGCCAACCCTTTAGTTTTTTGCAGCTTGGGGTCAGAGAGATGTGTTTGTCCACAGTTCAAATCTCTTGTGAGCAGATGGTTCTTAAGACCCTCTAATTCCTTAGATGAAAAAGTAGATTATGTCCTTTTTAGTTTTACCCTTAAAAAATAATTTTCTCTCCAGTGCTAATCAAATGCACACTACAGAACATTAATGAAGCAACAAAGGATATCACCTACCTTTGTGTCCTTGTCTGTGGATGCACAGATACACACGAATTCTGTGTTCCTTTTTACCTAATTTAAAGCCCTAGATCTTACTTTCCTGACAAATTTGTTGTATTCTCACATAGAGCAGTAATAATATCAGTGCTTCAGCTTGTGTTGTGAATGAAGCAGTAGTTTAAAACAGAAAAACCCCGTCGAGGAAGCAAACATTGCATCAGGATGAATGTATATTGGCAAAATAGCTCTTTGGGGGCTGCTGCTTAGCCGTGCCTCTGCACCCTAAATTTCCTGCCTTTCTCTTTATGCAGAGGAACAAATCTGCATAAGCTTTGCAGTTCTAGAGAGATGATTCACCTACCCATGAACCCAGGAATGCTGCAGAAAGCTTTCAGGGAAAGGTGCAGCATTATAAATATTTTAAACCTCTCTGCGAGCAGGGAAAAGTGTGACATATGTTTTACATTTCAGTGCCTGCTACAGTGCCATTATTTTAGAACCTGTCGCCTTTCGTAGGCTGTGTGTTCACAGACAAATGCCACTGCTTCAAAACCAATAGCTAAGCTGCCTCTTTTCATCCTGTTCCTTTCAGTTCCAACTGACAGTTAAAAAATGTTTGTTGTTCTCCCCTCCATACACAGCCCCTGCTCGAAGTGACCTGACCTAAAAAGATTGTGGCATACAGCTGAACTTAAAATATAAACATTCCCTTTGAAAGTTGTAATGTTCTCGCTTGTCTGGGGGCTGCTCTGAGGAAATAAAAAACCCCAAAAGACGAATCTCAGTGTTTGAGTGATGCAATTCATAGATAAAACCTTTATCTGGGAAAAAAAGGGGAGGTATATTTTTCTTCCTGAGTGGCAGGAAGAAAAATTTCCATATTTTAGGTAAAACAGCTGCTGTTTATTCTTGTCCTCTCTGCTTGGAAAGCTCTGCTTTATGAAGCATCACTATTGCCAGCGGGGAAATGAGGTTTGGTTATGGGGCAGATTGGAGATCCTTCCATGGACCAACAATGGCATGAGGCCCTCTGACCTCTGCCTTAGCTTTCCCTCCACCAGGTGTTGCCCACTGTCTATAATTAATATATGTGCAAAATCCCATGAAGCATATAAAACCATATTTAAATATTTTACAATATAAGGTGACAATTTGGTTTGGAAGTAGGTTTTAATGGTAGAGTATATTTCTAGTGTCATAGAATTACTTCAGGAATTCAGTGTGGAACGATGATATTTCAGATGCTGGTGGCTTTGAACTGCCTTATGAGAAATCCAGAACTGTTTGTTCAGATGCATTTTAATTTTTAAATGAGAATTACTTTTAAGCTGCAACAAAAAATAACTTACCAGAGTCTTGTGCAAAATGAGGGAAAAAAGTTTCACCATTCTGTCCAGTCTACCTTCCATCTTTCACAAGAAATGTCATCAATTTAAATATTTTAAGGATGTCTGAATAATTAAAACCAAAAGACTTGGCTCCAAATTCCTTAACATTTTAAGTTAAGGACATGTTCTTTTTATATCCACACCAAAGGAATGTGTGTGATGCCATTGACATAGGTCATGCTCAGCTGCTTGTTTAGAACCCATCGATGTATCTCCTAAGATAAGGAGTGGAGATTGTGGAAGCAACATCCCACAGGGAATTGAAGAAGCAGCTAGATAAGCATAAGCCCCAAGCTGCTCAGGTAAAAGTAAGTGCTGCCTTGGGGGTACTGGAATGAACTGCATGTTCTGAGGTCTGTAATAGCTCTCCTTTGATTCTGTGCCTCTGGTTGTGGTTTTGGTTTTTTCCTTTACCACATGTAACTGAATTCTTTAAAGCTTGACTGTCTTTTTGAAATAAATGCTGTTCAATTTGAAGTTTGGTCTTGATATAGAAACTACTGGTGGAGACCTGTATCTTGTGTGATGTGAGAGAGCAGATTGACTAACTGAAACAGCTCTTTCTGGCCTCCAAAAGTAATTTTGCACTCACTGAAATTCACAGTGTTCTGTACATGTTTAAAGCTCTTGCAAAAAAGTTCAAAAAAATAAGGCAAAAAACATATCTGAGATATTATTTTCTTCATTGTGAAAGATTTTATTTCCTTTAAAATTCTGCTTTTTTGTCTTAACTCTCAATGAAATTGGAATGTCAAAGGGTTGTCTGCCTCTGAGTCTGAGAGTCTGAGGCATACGCAGATGAATGTGTACCAAATTGAGATATGCCTCTCACATTCCTTTTGCCGTGGGTATGGCAATAAAATAGGGGAAAATGCCTTTTTAAAATACGTTTTTCAAAATTAAATTTTCTGTTAGTAACAGGATACATTAAAAAATGATGTAATTGTAGTTATTGTTCTATGAGTGCATACAGACAGTTGTTCTTGTTTCTTGCACTCCTTGCTCTGGCATTTAGACTGACACAGGTAGGAACAGGGGCCTGACCCAAAGGCACATTGACCAAAAGTACAAAAATCAGTGTTATTCCAACCATGGGAAAAGAGTAAAGGGATGGTACAGCTGCTCCAGTATTCACTGGAATGATTCAGGAGAGTTAATTTCTTCCATGTATGATAATTTCCTTGCAATATACTTAGGCTAATAGCTGACAATCGTGTGTTGACAGTTAATAGTAATTCATAATATAATAATGGAGTGTGGATGGCACAGTTTGTATATGACTGCTGCTCTTGACTTCTATAAAGCTCCTTTTTTAGAGCTCTGTGTGCTGATTTGAATAAGATAATTCACAAGTGCAGGGAATTGTCAGGAATCCATAAGGATTTCCTGATAAAAGTTTTTAAAATTCCTAAAGGTGCTGTGTTGATATATTCTGCTGTACAGTTTTTTCCCTAGCTGGAAGCTATATACTTCCACATTTTAGACACTTATATATTGACAAAACAAATAAAGGTTGAAGAGGAGATGTACTCCTGGGTCTGATATAAATCTTAACAAGGCCCTTGTTCGTCTTTCTCCACCTCTACCAATTAATTAACAATGATATTTGTTGACAATTGCTTCCACTGCCTGAAGGCATTTAGTGAGGTAAAACACTGTAATTTTAAATAGTATTATCTTCAGAGACCACCACAGGAGGAGAAGACAACTGAAAAATTGTTGAATCTGAACAAAGAATCAGGCTGAAATCTCCACGGGAGGGTGCACAAAGAATTGATTGTGTTCACATTCAGAGATCAGGGACATCCTCTGGCACCTGACAGGGAAGCCAGTCCAGACTGTCTGCATTGTCCATTCAAATGAATCCATGTTCAAATCCAGGTTCGGGGTGCCTAAGGATTTTGTCCGAATATATTTAGGGAAAAAAGCAGATCCATGAATTCTCACCTGATTAATTTAACAATGCTAATCCTTTGGTCAAGAAGTTTCTGTAATTTCACTTAAAATCTGATGTATTAATAGAGAGATGAAGCATATGGTTGATCAGTTTTTTTGCAGAAGTTAGAGGAAAAGCTACTCTGTACTGTCTGTAAGAGAAAAGAGATGAAAATCTGTACTTTGTGAAGTCATTGTGGTTTAACTCACTGGCTGTGATGAAGAGTGTTTAGGTGGAGCTTTGTGTAATTTGCCATAAGATTTAATGTGGCAAATCAAAGTAAGAATCAACTGGATGGGCTACAAATAAAAGTTAAGTATACTGGTCGTATAAATCTCATGTGTTTATGAGCTATACTGAATAAAAAAATATCTTCACACCCTTCAAGTAAAACTCAGCTTGAAACTGTGTCCTTTGGGACATGGTGTTAATATAAATCCCAGGGTCTGGAAGCTGGAAAGGAACCACACTAATGATAATGCATTTGCTACTTGTTCAAAGGAGAGAAAAATACCTCAAGTCTTTTCTGTAGACAAAGTTTTATACAAGCAACTCCTGTATCTCTACACACTAGCCATAATTATTTGCCAGTAGATGGAGTAGTTAAATCAAATGTCTATCATTTACTATCGGATCAGTTTGTGTGACAAGCTCCATAGCTTCTTGACACCATTAAACCCTTGTGCTTTCTAGTCTGATGATTGGGGAGTCATTTCTGTTCTTGGTGAAGGCTCTCTGCTTTTCCTATAGTGACCAATATGATTAGTTACATATCTTTCAACAAAATCTTTTACATTTCCTTTTTCCTTTGGGCATCAGGCTCACCTGCCAGAGATTTTAATAATATCTCCTGCATCTCTTTTTAGGACCTTTCCTTCCTGTGACTTCCTGTCATAAGAAAAAGGATGCTTGAAAAATGAGAAATAGACTATTGACAATGCTATCTGTAGACTGTTAATCCAGAGATCTCATTTATCAAGGGAGGGCAATGCTCAGGTTCTGTGGAGATTTCTGCCCTGCTATTAGGAGACACGTGTGATGACTTTGTTCTTTCATGGTATCAAGTGAAATAAGGGAGTTATTTGCAAACCAAACCAAACCACACTTTGGTGGATATAGGCAGCAAGTTTGCATTTACTGATGTTGAAATCATTAATGTGTTTGAGACTATGCAACTGTGAAATCCATTGTATTTCCTTCATCTTAAACTTCCCTGGATGTCGGGTCTAGGGATGTAATATTTGCAGCATCCAAGTTTTCTCATAATGCAGATGATGTTCATGGTCCTATAGCTGTTGGTTACTACGTCCATAGCTCTCACAGGGACAGAATGCCTCACTTTCCTCCTGTAGGAGAACAATCCAAACATCAAGCCTGTTACAGGACTACTAAAATCAGTCCAGGATTGCCTTCTTACAACAGTGGTAGCTGTAATTTCAGAACTTAACAAACAAGGTGTATTTTGTGAAAGTGTAACACTGTGAAAAATTAATAAAGAAATTTTAATATTTGGAAACTGTGAATTACTGGTTTATCGCATTATAGCATTGTGGTATTTCTGTTGCTGATTGGGGTGAGAATATTATAACAAATGCCTTCTATAAAACAGTTAAAACATGAAACTTCTATATGTAAAAAAAAAATCTTGAGGTGATGCAATACTATAGAAATATGTTAGATTTCACAACAAAGTACTCCACCTTAATTGCAAACAGGGAAAAAAACCTCTGCGCATAAAAAAATGAACAAAGAACTCAAAAGAATTGGAAATTTTCACCCCTAGAATCCCTAGAATGGAATGAAGCATTTCATTGACTAATTTAACTATCGTTGTATTAAAAAAAATCAAAGATGTCTGTTTCTTTAGCTGTAAGTTAGGTAGGGGAAGAGGTGAAAAGAAAATGCCCTTAAATGAAAACTCCTATGGTGAGTTTTAGTTTTGAGGCATCATTCATTGTAAATTGTGGGATATCGTATTCTAGACATAATGGGAATGGTGGCAGATTTTTGTGTTTGCCTACCTAACCAGCAATTCCCCAACAAGCTATGGGCATAGGGCTAGAGAATCCAATTAGACACGTAGATCACAAAATGAACAAACATCTGAGGTATTTAGGAACTAAATTAGGAACTGGGAATTTAGGGCTAGTTACATATTTCATTTATTGGTACATTTGTTTTGGTGATTACTTATTGGTACATTTGTTTTTGTGATTATTTATTGTGGGTAATTTGGCTTTGTGAATTTTTTAATGATTCTGAAGCAAATTCACTGTACCTGTGTTAACTGAACTGTGACGCAATCCAAAATGGGAATAAAAAAGCAGGGTGGTGGATAAATGAGTCTTGGGTAGCCTTCATACCAATAAACATGCACAAGAGCCACTGCTCTGCGCGAGAAAAGGACAAACTGCAAGTGCTATTCAGCCAATAACAAGAAATGGTTCAATCCAAGTGCAGGAGTTGGTTACCCAATGAAAGAAACAAGGCAGAGAACTGTGAACTAGAAAAATGAAGGCTTTTACAAACTCAGTGAAGAACAGGTAAAGATGAAAGCGCGGGATCAAAACTTCAGAGCCTTGCTGAAAACTGAAATATGAACATCAGATGTTTTCAAATGCCCTTTGAATGGATTTCAACATTAGAACCTCATGTTTATTGCACATACCCTAGTTTTGTTTGAAGATAAACCTTTCAAGTTGAAATCCATACCTTATTCACTGCCTCAGGTAGCTTCTAAACAGTTCCTTGTTGCCACTGTTATACAGTTTGTCTGACCTAACTTTTTTCTCTTTTTATCCAGAAATGTATGTTAGCCACCTGCTTATTTAATTCTCCTTCTGTGGCTCATGCTTCTTGCTTCATTGCTTTGAAATATTGTAAGTATGAACCATTCTTTCTCCCCTGTTCAGATATTTCCTAGGAAAATCTGTATCCACTTTCTTGCTGAGATGTCCCTAACCAATGTACAGGAAGTGTTTTTGGATTTAAGGGCTCCTTTGCTGGTTTCCCAGAGAGAAGATATCGTGTGCTCTATTTGGATATAAGGAGGCATTAAAAAGCAGACTGTTTTTGTAAAATACTATTGGCTTTGGTAGTACCAGCAAAATTCAAGGTTGTTAAAACTCCTGTTGTTTTCAGTATAATGCAGAGTAAAACCCACCTTCCACTTATGATTTCATATTTAGAAATACTTCTTCATAACATCCCATGTTGTTCTGGCATATTCCTCAGCATGCAGAATCTGGGTTTTCTGATACATTAATAAGCTTTCCATCTACCCCAGTAGAATTTGAAAAATCTGTGCTATCTTAAAAAAAGTCAAGTGAAAGCATTTTGTGTGGTTAAAATGCAATTAGGAGAATACAGATACGTGAGCTGCTTTTTCCAAGTGCATTGAGCAGGCCATTGCTGAAATAGCCATCTTTCTGATCTTTTACCACATCATCCTGGGGAAAGTTCTTCCTTAAAGAACATTTAACAGCATTTAGCACAGTCTGTGCTGACTCAGTCCCGCAAAAGTGTCAGAGGTAGAGGGAAAATGGTTTTTTATTCCTTCAGTGTGAAATGCAGGTGATTTTTTATTTCACACCATAAGCTTATTGTTGCTGCTTTCTTTTAGATGTTATATCAAGATGATTGCTGTCTTTACTGGAAAAAATGATGTCTTGATACAAAAAAGTACAAATCTTCAGGGAGTTTGTCAACACCAGAAAGTTTTTTTTTTTTTTTTTCCAAGTTAATTGGCAAGCAATGTCAGGTACTCAACATATCAAAAAAAGCTAATACAACTCTCTGTACAGCTTTGACCAGCACTATGCATTTTTAATGATGTTATGGCTCTCTGTAACAGTAGGCTGAAATCAGCCATTTGCAGTAGCTATTGGAAGCACTTTGGACAATGAATGTATGATGTTGCAGTATTGTGGTCCTCAGTTTTGCCTTAATACCCCACAACTTGCTTCCCTTTTACCCATAAGGGTTGGACCTTCATTGTCTTAAGTCATTGGACCACCTCTGCTCCAAGCACAAATTTTGTTGAGTGGCAACAAATTCAGGAGTTGCTTTTCTGCAGTAGATCTGCAAGTTAACATTTGACATTAGGCAGAAGGTGAAAAATGCCCTCAAAACAACCCTACACTGAACCTTGATGAGTGGTGCTCCTCACAGGAAAATCCCATGGTAACACCTACAGATGCTGTCAGCTAAGTGTCTCCTACAGCACAAACTTCTCTTTGCTGAGTGCAGGGGATTCAATTTGCATCCACTTCCTGGGTACCTGGTATCAGAATGGTATCAGTTCCTGGATTTGTCCAGGTAGAGACTTTTTTTTTTACCCCTTCTCCCCCAAAAATTTTTTTTTCAGGACTCTTTATTCCTGTGTAAGATAGAAAAAAATCACTCACTTTGGACCATGCCCATCATTTTCATCGGGGTCAAATAAGAGTAAGAAAAGGACTCCTATTCTTATAACCTGAAAGCTAGAACAGTACCGTCCAGATACCCTTTTTCTCCAGCTTTTCCTTAGGAAATGAGATAAGACAGGATTATGGACAGTAGTCTGTAAAAAATCAGCAATTGGTTATAAGAGTTTATGACTACATATGTCTGCTTCTGGCCATACTCCTTCACTGCTTGTAGTACCTAATTTTTTGGCATTAAGTTAGTTAATTGCTGGATTAATGGGTTATGTAAGTTCACTAGGGAATTTCATGTGCATCGGGGCAGGTAGAATTGAAGAAGTGAGATTGTGCTCCAGAGTTTTTCTCCCACTTTGGCACCACTGCATTGTTAAAGTGGCCTACAAAAGCAGAGGCTTATGGTTCTCAAAAGGAATTGGAAAAACATCTTTCAGACACAAAAGATAGGGCTGGTCAGTGTATCACATGTCACTCCAGTACTCTGTGTATTCTCTCTATTTTTTTATTCTTTTGTTTTGCTTGTACTTTTGTTCTGGTAGAAACATTTGTTTAAATTTGTGTTAAATATTTCTCAAAATATTCTACTGAGGTGGATGCTGCCTTAAACAGTGTGAAATCAGAATCCTGAAGTTTGATAAGCAGGCCTGCAGAAAGATCTGGGACCTGAATTTAGTAAAGGTTTAAGCTTAAGAAATGAAAACTTCAGTTTAAGAAATGTTAAGGAAGAGAGGAGAATCCCCAAGTTTAAAAAAATGAAAACCTCAGCACTACTTTTCTTAATGCTTGTTTCTTAGAATGCAGCTTACTTCCTTCCAAGGCACTATCCACTTTCCAAATTAAACCATATTTGGAACTTTGAAAAATAATAATAATAAAAAATATTACTTTCATCCTTTTTTCTTCCAGCACAGAAAATCTAGGAAGCATGTGTTTCTTGGAACTGTTCCTGCATTTTACGTCAGTGGTCAGTTGCCATAGCTCTGCCACCTGAAGGGCTGTTTGCTCAGCCAGTGTGTGGAGCACATTCTGGAGCTCTAATTCACTGGTGAGACAAAGGGTGACTGGCTGCAGAATAGCCAAATCCTCCCAAGCTCTCAGGCTCATTACTATGGGAACTCTATCAAGGCTGCAAGCTAGCATGGAATATTGACAGCATGAAACGTTGATGAGCACGCCTGCATTTTGGCAAATTAGATTTACTATCTCATCCTATCTAATAGACCATTTAGAGGTCTGCCCCTGAGACACATCTCTTTAGCTGAGCATCTACCATCTTGTAATGTTTTTATCTTCAGTCTGAATGGCCACAGCTTTATGAATATGCTTCCCTGTACTTTAATTTTCTTGTTGCTGGAAAAAAAATCTTCTGGGTAGACATGCAGCTGCTAGGAAAAGGCAAACCAGGAGCTGCACTGAAATTTACTCTTGAACAAATCCATCAGTTTATCTTTATGTATACACCCCAACACTTATATATGTACACACATTTATACACATAGACACACTCACATAAAAACACATTCTCCCAGATGGGTTGATGTGTACAGCATTGCAAAATAGATCTGCCATCATCCCTGACAGGCTGCTGGAAATGGAGTTGATTGAATATGACTCAGACCCTCAGTCTCATTGTCCAATTCATCAGTGAATGCACTGCAGGCTCATTGATTATATGTAAGACCAGCAGGAATGCTTGGCTTGCTTCGTGGGGCTGCCTGTATTGAGCCATTATAAACACTCTCTTCTCTGCTGTGTGCATGTAAATAAGTTCAGGTCACTTAAAATTGACAACTTAGACACAATTCTTATGAATTAAATAAAAAGGAGAAAGAAATACAGGGAATTCTTTTTGTGAAGAAGTTGATCTCAGAGAGAACTGATTCCACAGACTAATCATTTAAATATTATGCTAATATTTTGAAATAAATTTCTGACTGGTGTTTCAGATGCAGTAGCTAATTTATTTTTATTTTTTTTAGTATGAGTCACAGTGAGTGTGTCTGCATGTGGGGTAGAATTTAGACTATAATTCAAAATTAGCAAAAGATTGTAAATGGAAATGCTTTTCCATGGGTAGCATGATTGTATACCACAAGAAAAAAATCTGAAAATAATTTTATTCTAATAATTATGCACATGGTTATAAATATCAGTGTCCCCATAGTAAACTGAAATGTTAATGTTCTATGTCTGTAGATGTGCCTGTTCCTGGGAAAGCAAAATCACTTATAACTAGAAACAGTAGATGTCGTTGCACCTTTCATTTCTGTGTCCTTGTGTCTCTGGAGAAGTGGAGAAGATGGGTGGAATGGGCTTAGTCCCTAACTCGGGGAAGAATGTCAGAAGCCCTTTTCTGGCTGCTGTTGGTCCCACAGGTTCTATTGCTTCATTGTGTCATATGATCCACTGGCAAAGTATACAGGAAAAAAAAATACAGCTTTACAGTGTGATTTTGCTACTTTCAGACCCTGAAAAGATGGCACAGCTGTATGAACAACCACAGCACCCATTGTTAGGGTAGGTTTTGTGGGGCTTGGTTGATTTGTTTTAGTTTTTTCTTTTTGTCTTTTTTTTTTTTCTTCAAGACCTTTTCTGCAGTGATATGATATTCCTTCTCTAGTCAGAAGTTTTCTCCAATGCTCAGGTCTTCATAAAATACTATGTGAGGTCCTTGTCAGTGGAGATAAGAGAGTATGTAATGAAACAGTATTAACAAACTCCCTTATCATTGGCATCCTAGTTTTGGAAAAAGGCGATGGACTGTCACATTCTTTTTCACATCCGCAAATATAAAATATGTCAAAATTTTTGTTTGCTAAGCACTGAAAATATTGCAGGATGTGCTTGCAATTATACAGTGTGACAGACAAGTTTCAATGCTGGCACGTTTTTAACTTACAAGATTTATCGAGGAGGAGTTTTGTAACCAAAATATTTCATCTACTTGTGGTGCTTAGGACCCAGAAGCCCCAGTGATAAAGAGGAGACCAGAGGTGCTGTAAAGGCAGCCTGAAATCACCAAATAGGTTACACACATCTTTAAACACAGTTTGCTATTGCTGTTTGCACTGATCTCATTAGTTTGTTTACACATCCTGATTTTGCTCCCCCCCCGACCAACTCCCTGTACCTTGTGTTTCCTGAGTGCTCCTTTCAGTGCTGCTTACGCAGGAAGAACAAACAACCCAGGCAGCCAGTGGAGTTTGCAGAACACCCTGTGCATGCCTCAGCCTCATGCTGCCCCCAGCCAGGCTCTGAAAAAGCCACTCTCCACTTCTGTTTGGATTTCAGTGCCAAGTCATTAGTCCTGGGATACTCAGCTTTTCCCCTATATCTGCTGCTGAAGGAGTGTTTGTTTTTTCATGGCTTTTAAAAGGAATGTTCATGATGACTGACAGGGCTCTGTGTGTTGTCTTGTTAGTTCAGTAGCTCAAATGTCATATTTAGGTGCAGAATCTTTGAGTTGGTGACCTCATGAATCTAGATGGAAGTCTCTGTTCTGAGTTTAATTGATCTAAACCCATGAAAGTTCTCGCAAAAAACCTCTCTTATCCACTCTGTGCTTTATTCTAGCCAGTGGGTGGAAAAGGGGAAGTCAAACATCCACTTGTCTTAAATATTCAATGGGTTAGATAAAGACTGCTTTTACTAGAACAAAATTGGATCTCTATTCACGATGATGTGAGTATTTTGCCATATTCTTAATTTTGTACCCTATGTGTTACTTGGGATTTACACGTATGTGATCCTTTCAGAAAGACCAAGTGTCTTGGTGAAACCACCAATGTTGGTAAATTCTGCAAGTTGAATCACATGTTGTATATCCAAGAATTTCCTGTCATCTGTTAATGTGCAGTATTCTGGACTATTGTCATACTGCCTCTGAAACTAGAACCTGAGGTTACAGGCTTACTTGTCATGTTTTATGCCTTTTTTAGTTTTATTATCATCATTTTTAAGCTGCTGTTTGCCTGAATTTTGTGGATCGCTTTTGTTCTGTTTCGATATGATTAAATTTCTGCAATTTGAACCATTTGGAAATTGACAAAACAGAAATATCTAAATATTGCAAATCGACAATTCTGCACAATCTTCACTCTCCAGAATTTGCCATGTCAGAAATACCAGTTTCTCTTACCTAAGTTGGAAAATTGGGTAGAACTTTTAGAAGCTTTGGCAAACCCCAAAGCAACAGCTGAACATCTATGCATTTAACAGAGGTGAACCCAAATTTCAGACTCTTTGAGATTCCCTCTTTAAATGAAGGGCATTAAATCCAGTGCCCTATAGAGAGGAGAAGCTGTGTTATTGAACTGTTTGGCCTGGGCAGTGAGTTTGCCTCCAGAGTGGCCCAGAGCACAGTCTTCAGGAAGCAAGCTGTTGTCATGGCTTCAGATTCCTCCCTAATGCTCAGTTCACAATAGGAGAAGGATTAAGTGTTTCAAGGAACGGCTTGAAACAGGGTTTGTGGTGAGACAGAGAAAGGGGGTTCACAGAAATCTGTGCTGGCTGCTTTCCAGCAGGGGATATACATAATGGTAAATGATGTCACGGAGTGGAGAATGCAGAAAAATTCTTTAAACAGCAAAAAACCCAGGGCACTTGGTGAAAACCAGAGAGAGATAGGTGGTGTGAAGATGTATGTGTATGTATATGCCTGCATGTTTATAGTATATTTATAATATCTGACTCCCAGTTTCCAGGAAAGTAGTAAGAGACAAAAACACTTTTACACAGTCAGTGACTGTGGCAGCAGTGTGAAGTGGGCAGAAATGGATGAATTGTGTTTAGCCTCTGCTTCCTTCAAGCTTTTCATTACTGTATTGTAGATTACTGCAGCAAAAAAAATGTGGTTCTGTAAAAAAAAACTGACACTAAACAAAGCCAGATGTACTTAAGTAGCAAAATATCCAGAAGAAATGACTTAACTTGCAAGCTATGTGTGGATTAATGTAACTCCCTGATCCTCCCCCTACCCAATATCTCTATCCTCAAAGAAAATGAAAACCAAAACAAAGCAGAGGAGGAAAAAAGATCCCAAACTCATAAAACCTAAGACTTGCAGCCAAGCCAATCATTGTAAGGCAATTTGCTAATGGTTTTGGCAGAAATGATCCTGTTCAGCTTGTCTTCCTGCCATGCTAGAAAGTTAGCATTTATCCATATGTTTTATTTAATCCAACGATATTTGAGTATGTTTTCTTCTTTTCCCTGAAATATGGGGGGTGATCCTAATTTCGCTGTTATAGCAGAGGAAGAAATAGTTACTTGACAAGCAACATGCTGTTTATAGTGTAGAGAAACCTATTGTTATCTCAAGACTTAAGAGCACTACTTAGAAGAAGCTGGATTGTTTCCAGGCTCTCAAAATATATTTCACATCTTGGATCTTACGGTTTTACTATGAAAATATATGAAACTTTCTCAGAAAAATTTACTCAGAACAGTAAATGTGAAAAAGTCACAGATATTAGCAAGGTAAGGGAAGAAACAACAACATTGCCATTCTGGATCTTTCTGCAGTAGAAAAGAAGAGAAATAGCAAAATTTACTGTCATTTTTACTGTCAGAAGTGTTTATACACAGGTGTGTCACAACTCTTGTTGCGAGAAATTGTTCAAATTACATTTGGGCAGTGGAGAATGTGACCTCTGTTGTAACTCATTAGGGCTGCAGAGAACTACATGTACATTTAATATCCGGAGCTTGACATGATGGCTCCCAGATGCTCAGAGGAGAAAACCCCTCAGACGATGATACAGAGAAAGAATGGAACCCTAAAAAAGTGTTTTTAGTTTGGGATTTATTTTATTTTATTAAGAGTTTAAAGCTGTAATTTATTTCAGTTAATTTAATTACATGTCAGGGAAGTTTGCTCCATGTACCTTTATGTCTCAAGAGGCTCCAACAAGTATACTGGACTTATTCAAGGGGAAAAGGTCTGGAATTCAAGCTTATTTTTGCAAATCTAATTGGTTGTAGCCTTCTGCTGACAGAAGTAAATGTTTCTTTAGTACATAAGTATTTCAGTAAGTTCAATTATTATTCTTACTTCTGATGTTTAATTGGCTCTCCTTAGGTTAATCAGTAAGGGAAAAATTTGCTAATTGGATTCTTCTGGGAATGTTTTTCTGTAGATTTTTTTTCCACTCCTGTTCTATCAGAGTCTACTGCTTGCTTTCATATTTTGTGTTCTCCTGTGGTGAGCGTACATGTACCTCTGGAAGATGGTACCTCTCTAATAGAAAGAAAATTGGTACAGTAACTCAGAGATCTTATTTTATAAAACTTGTTACAGGAGGTACCAGCTATGTGCAAAGAAGAAAGTAATATGGGGAAACTGTTTTAATGCTGCATCAGAGGGGAGGAGAGGACTACAATGATGCAGAAAATCACTGAAATAGGTGCAGTTGTACCATTTGATTAGTCTCTAGTCACTTCTTGTATGTCCTCCACTCAGACTGCATTTCTCTGCAGTCTCCTCACTTTTCATGTACTTGTTCACTTGAGAAAAGGAAAACTGGATTAGGGAGAACTGCTCATGCTAGACACTTCTTTTGGCAAAAATAAATAAAACAGCAAGTCCAAACCGTTCTTTCTAATTGTTTTTGAGGACTCTGGTGTTAGCAGCTGGGTTGTTGCTGGTATAATGTCCCTCTGTAAATTCATTTAAAGACACTAATTAAGATGACAAAATTGTGATTTGTCTGTGTGTCCACCAAGGCAAAGGGAGGGAGATTGCAAATATCAGAATGTATTATTTAACCGAAAAGAACCAGAGAATAAGTAGTGACCGATTAAAATATCGTGATCCCTGCTGTGTCTCATTTCCTAAACCCAGGATATTTTGTCTGCTCTGACATCTGTTTTTATTATTTCTTTTTGCTCAATTCCGAGATCCTGTAGCTGCTTTTGATTTCTGACAAGTATTGCCAGGTATTTTTTAAATTTTCACTTTAGTTATTGTTTAGAATCAGCAAGGTTGTTTTTTTGGCATCCATTTGAATAAGGAAATACAAACCTCTGTATTTTTTATAATGTCTTCATAGCATTTGGCTTTCAAGTTTAATGTGATGAAGGAGGTCAGCTTCAAAGGATTTCATGGATTTTATGACTTTCTAGTTAGCATGAGAAAAAGAATAGTAAAGATGGTCAGAACCTGGAGTTTGGGTATTTATTTTTATTCTATGACGAAGGAGAGGCAAAAGCTTCTGTTCACTTTTTAAATTAAGAACTAAAATGTGGTGTACTTTCATTCCTGTAGCTTCTGGTTTTTATATTAGATGTTGTTACAGAGCTACACTGTAAGTATGATGTTTGTGTAAGATGGGGAGTTTATCTTGTACTGCAAGAGCCATAAACATCTCAGTAAGAAAAGGGAATTTTGAAACAAGTTTCCTTCCCAGAACTCTGCGCAATCTCTCCTTTTCTTTTGCCATCTCCTAATTTCTGTTCATTAGTCTTGTCCCTGTTTTGCAGCAGAATCTCTCCTTCTTCAGTTTACATCCAGTTTTGAGGGATAGTTTAAAAGACTAGTAAGTGTGAAAAATGGTAGCAGTAGTGGAAAGGGGGAAGGAAGGTGCTATCAGGCCATTATCTTGCCTGTCAACCTGCCTCTTGTCTTCATGTTTTCAGTCCCACCTAATTTCTGAACATGGATTATCTAAGCAGTTGCTAGAACAGAAGCCTTTCTTTATAGCAGTGAGCTATTGGAGGTGTGGGTCTTATCACTGAAAATAGAGAACCTGCAATAAATTTTAAGACAGATGGGGAAATGATAGAAATGAACCATAGTTTTTGTTTCCTCTTCACAGTGAGGTTTTACCACTTGCTGAAACATTTTCTCTTTCAAGGGTGTAATGACAATGTCACTACGGTTTTTGCAAAAGTAATATTTGGTGGAACAGAGAAAGTGGTTCTAAAAAATTATGAACATGACAAACCATTTATGTTTTCTTACTCCACTTTAAGGAAATATTCTGTGCTCTAATTTTTTTATTTTTTTTTCCCATGAAGCACTCTGTAACAAACTAAAGCTTTCCAGATTTCCATTTGTACTCAATGATCCTTGAGTGGGTCCCTTCCAACCTGCAGCATTCTATGATTCTATAATGACAATGCAAAACTTAGTTCATGTTGAAGTGTCTGAGAACTCAGAGATGATTTATGATTATGAACTTCCATCTTCTTTAATCTAAAATTATACTTGCTAAAGGGACATGAAACAAGGCCTATCCTAAACAGAACAGAAGATATCTCTGCCTTTTTTTCTTCTGTAGCTTTTCTGTTTCTTCTGTGTTAGTACTATTAGCAGTTAGCTTCTGTCTACCAGCCAGGGCGCTGTTTACAAATGTGCAAAAATAAAAGCCCAGGTATTTTGGTCTCAGGTAGACGGGATGAGCTAAGGAGTAGCATAAAAATAAATGAAAGACTGTCAGTGACACTGCTTGCCTCGGTATGCAGAACAAGTCACAGGATCTGTAAAATAAAAGAAAAACCTTCTTAGAGGTGTGTAGTTTACCTCTCTGTGCATGTGTGTGCTGTGAATGATACAGAAGATTGACTGAGCAGAAACTATTTCTCTGATATAACACAAATGCTTCTCATCAGGAGGGATCTAAAAGACTTAAATTTTCTCGAACTGTGGTTTATTCGTGCTTCTATTTGTTCTTCAGTATGTGTGAAGAGGTGTTTTTATTGTGACTGTCATCTGTAAGAGGTGGATTTTTGCACTGAGTGACATCTGTAACCTGATCTAGCTATCTGGCAGTTTGAAGCATGAAAATACAACACAGCTTAAAACAAGCAAAAAATATCCTATTGATTTGGACCATTAGAAAATGATACGGATGGACAGCATGAGCTGACAGATTAGAAACTTGTTAGAGGTCAGACTTCAAAGTCAAGATGTTAAAATTCTGACCAAATAATCTGGTTTGGGTTAGATCAATTTCATT
The DNA here is from genome assembly GCA_013397095.1 of Sterrhoptilus dennistouni. Classification (NCBI taxonomy): domain Eukaryota; kingdom Metazoa; phylum Chordata; class Aves; order Passeriformes; family Zosteropidae; genus Sterrhoptilus; species Sterrhoptilus dennistouni. The sequence goes on along the minus strand of VWZU01013442.1, from coordinate 166,406 downwards.
AGTAGGAAGAGAAGTTAATTGGTTTTTCAAGCTGGAATTTCCTTCTTCCATATAAGTGTTGGATGTCTGGGTACTAAATAAAAATTTTTGTAGAGATGCTCTCTTTACAGCCTGAAAGGGGCCTCTCTCTTTTAAGGCAAAAAAATGGTCTGTTGCTATGCTCTCCTCATTGTATTTTCTAAGCTGCACGATTTTAGTGTTTTTGAAGCACTGAAATCCACACCAAAGAACTGTTGCTCTCTTTCCTTTGTGGCAGAGGTAACAGGTAACATGCCTTTCTTTTCCATCCTCAGTCAATCTGGACTTTGGTGTTTATGTATTCTGGTAGAGGGATCTATATAACTAGTAGATGTCTGGTTTGAGAGGTTTCTTAACAAGTTTTGAAACTTTTTTCTTTCTGGGGCAGAGAAATGAAGCACTTGAATCTGGCCTTTGAAGAGGCTGTACTAGTGCACAGCACCTCTCACCCCTGCCTGGTAATTCAGACCATACTGCAGGTATGAAAGCCTACTTTAGAAATGATGGCAAGGCCAGCTTGGTGCTCTTCAATAGAAGAATCAAAAAATAATAAGGAATGGAAGAAGCTTGTACATGAATTAGTAAAAAAGATGGAAAAGTTTTCCTGAAGTGTAATGGGAAGTGATGCTGCAGCGTTCTATGCCCATATGTTCCTTCAGAAAAGTAATAGTGCAGCCTGCGAATAATTAGCTCAGCATCCAGCAGTAATGTGCAGGACTGCATTCTGAATATCCTGTATGGAATTGTCCTGGGTTGTAGTGTAGGATGCACACAAAGTATTTGTTCTATCACCATCTTCATAAACTATTGAAACCAGGTGGGGCAGTGTCTTCCCAGGCCCCTCCTTTGGGCTCTTCTGCTCATGGCCCATCAATGCCTTGCCCAGGACTCACAGGGAACTCCCTCCAGGAGTTATCTCTGTTTAATGGGCCATCAAGTGCCCACTTCACAACTCCTCATCCCATTGGGAGATGCTCTGCCCAGGGGGAGGCGCCAAGCATTCCCACCTGGATAGAATCTGGGATTTGGGACAGGACAAGCAGCCCTGACCCACTGGATTCCCAGAGGACCAGAGCTACCAGACCTTTCTACAGGATCACTTTTCTACAGGATCACTAAGACCGCTTTTCTTATCTACTTTTTCCCTGATGCCTTGGCAGGGTGGAGAGGGGCTACATCCTTGAGTCCTTTTGTTTTCTGTCCTCAACCCATCTCCAGCAAATCACCGTCTTCCTGCCTGCCATGATCACATCTCGAAGCTGCCCTTCATTTCTATTTCACTCACAGGTTTTACATCTCCGGTATTTCTTACCAGGCAATCATATCTACAAGCCCTTCTTGTTTCATCTTTCTCAACAGTGGGGGTGCAGGGGGACCTCCCCAAGCTTTTCACAAAACAGCTGTGCTCTAAGCTTGCTCCCAAATCTCCTGAGCCACACTGACACCTGCCATCATGTTGTCTTTTGCCACATGACAAAACCAAACAGGGTGTCCTTGTGAAAGTTACTCATATTTTCCCATGGTGGGAAATGCTTGGCAGGAATTCCTGTTCTGGTGTGTGTTGATGGAATCACACGTCTTAGGCCTCTGACACCTCTAAAAACTTATATACAGGCTTACAAGAGGGCTTTGGTTTTTTTTTTTTTTTTTTTTTTTTTTTTTTTTTTTTTTTTTTGTTATTGTTGGTGGTGGTTTTTTTGGTTTTTTTGTGTTTGTTTGGGTTTTTTTTTCCTGCGTTGCAGTAACCTTTCAGGGTGACAGCAAAGCCACTATTATTTAGATTAGATATGATGGACCTTGGGAGCTCAAATGAGTGGAATCAAATGTATTTCATAACAGAAGAAAAAGTGTAAGTTTTATCTGTGACACAGATCACTCTCTTCAGAAGCTCGGTAAAAAATGTCATTTGTGTTATTATGTTGCGGTGGGTTAGGACAGAAGACCCTGAAGGAACATATGTACAGAGTTTTATGTGAAGCAAAGTTTAGGGATGGAAGAATTATTTTTTTTAATGGTCCTTTATTTTTTTTTTTTTTGTTGTTTTTTATTAGTACAAAAGCAAGCAACACTCTTTGTTTCAGATTACAGATGAAGTAAATAAAGATAAAAGACTTATTTTAAAATGGTTATAGAGGAGTAGTATATGTAGTACTAAAGTACAAATACCATGCACTTCAGGCATTTAAAATTGCTGATATTTTGCAGTTGATAGCAGCAGTACAACCAGGCCTACAGGCTGTCTTTCTGCCTTGTCACTGACAACTGTGATAAGATACCCTCAGGTTTGCTTCCTGAGATTTAATTCAGAGGATGGGAGTCCTGTTTACCTCTCTTGATATCACAGTTTCTTGCTTCGTAAGGGCAAAAATAATTAAATGAGTTAGATTTGTCCCTTCTTTCAGGCTGGATTTGAGTTCTCAGGAGGTACTAACATCCCTTCAGTATCTCTAAACTTTCTACACTATGTGACTGATAAAGAATTCTAGAATTAAATCTTACCTAGTGTAGGAACACAAACATTTACTTGCAATGACATTCAGATATGTTGAGGTCTTCTATATTTCAAATTTTTGCTCTCCTTATTATATTGCTGCCTTATTCTCCCATTGTATTGGTAATCAACTAATCCTGGGTCAAAGTATCAAAAAAATGTTTATCACATGTTTTCTAGTTTAATGAAAATAATAAACATAAAATATTTTGCATTTGCAAAACCTTTCTTGCAAAAGAGTTGCTGAATTTAAGCTTTGAGTGGATTGGCAAGGCCAACACTCCAGGCTCTGTACGAGGAGAGGATGAGTAGCCAAGTAGGCAGGAAGAACATGGTATAACCTGGGAAATACCCACATCTAACTTCTATTCTTGCTTGCTTCATTAGACTCTGAATGTTTACTTTAGTTTTGTTTTTTCCATAAATATCGGTACTCAGTTCAGGGAAAAGAAATTATTACCTTTAGATTTTCTCTATCTGAAATGGCAAAAAATGTGTTATGAAAAATGAGAAGGAGGAGTAGCACTAGACAACTTTTATTTATCCCAGAAGCTGGACCTGAGTGCACTGAGAGATAATGTATTCTTGAGGAATCAGACTCCCCAAAATCAGTTTGAGATCTTATACTTTCCTTAAAGAGAAAAGAAAAAGACAAAAAGAATTCTTGTTTTGAGATGTATCTGTGCCATGTTTAGTGTTACAATCCTTCCACTTTAGATGAGACTGTAATTTAGCATGGAAATACTCTCATATGCTTAAAAAGAATTCTATGAGACTGCCAGTACTGTAAAGCATATGTAATCTAGTAAGAAAATCTGATCATGTTTTGGCAAGGGCTGTAGGGTTATTATTTACTGAGCAACAAAATGTGAGTTACATGTAAAATTTGATACAAAATTGAACACACCTCTGTGGAATAACAGGGAGAGCATTCATTCACCTGTAGAGTTCCTTTTGCATTTTTCCATCTTGTAAACAGAAACCAGGTAATTATCTTGGTTCCAAGTTTGATTTGACTTTTTATTTCCAGTAAGTAAGAATTTGTGAAAAATAGGAACATAGGGGATTTTGAAAGTTGTGACTGGGGGGAAAACACAGCACGTTGACTTTATAGGCATGTAGCCTGTGAAAATTTCTGCTTTCAGGTAAATATTCCTATCCTTATAAAACTAACTGGGGGGAGGTAGCTATAAATGCTATAGATTTCTTTTTCTTCCTTAACCCTGAATGACCTGGGGCTGTAATGAATCAGTTGATAGGGATGAAAACATGTCGATTTCACAGAAATATCCAGTGTTTACAAATGAAGGAACACTGAGAAACACTATCTGCAGTGTCCCAGCGGATAATCTCTTTTGCACTTTGCAACTCAGCCAGAAGATAAGTCACTGCTGTATTATTTCTGATTATTTCTAAAGCACTAAGCAAGCTTAATTATTTGCATAAATTCAAATCTAACTATTCTTCTAATCTGGGGATTCCAAAGATTTTTTTTTTAATTTGTATTAGTAGCATTTAAACTAAATGTGGCTACACTCTAAAGTTGTTTATATCTCTATGGCACTTCAAAATCTCTTTATTGTACCAGGATCAAAGCTCAAGACCTGTCTGAGTTTCCAGTATATTTGTAAGTTTTCTTATTTTTTATGTTTCAGTTAAGTTTGGGCTTCACAACCATAAACTTGACTTGCTGACAGTGGCACAAATGCAATGAGTAGTACCAAGACTTTATAATCTTTATATAACTTAATATGACTATAATCTTTATATGACTGTCTGTAGTTTTCACTGTACATATGTTCCCTCAGCCTCCTGTGGCAATGGTTTCTGTTAAATATGTGTGTACCACAGTTATTTCAGGTATGAAAACTGTGACAAGGAAGATGATATTATTTGCTATTAATTTCATATTAAGTATATGAGTCCTTTAGAATAATAACTTGAACCAAATAGCCCAGAAATGAGGTGGATAAAGTCAGCTGGCGACATGTTTGATCTACATGTGAACCCAGGCACTGATTTCCTGGTATTTACCTCTCAGTACAGCTCAGGTACCATGAAGCTTGGTTAAAAAAACAAGTGAGGTACCTGACAAGCAGGTTTCCAACAGAACAGGCTTATTCAGGTGAATGCTGAGGATTCTGCATATCTCCTGACCTTTTAGCTCCCTAAAGTGTATTTACTCTGACGTTGAACACTTTGCCGTGGTTCTTCTTGACATCATCCAGTATGTGTATATATGATAGTCTCCTGATTCTTCGGGTTTGCTTGGGGTTTTTAAAGCCCTTTTCTTGAAGTTTTAGGAGTGTACAGCCTGACATTCAAGCCTGGAAAACAAACAAAAAAACCCCGAAAATCCCCAAGTGAATGTGTGCAGTTTCTTGAAAGGGAGATGCATGTTTATCCTGCAGTTACCAGGTAACTGTATCAGAGCAGCTCTGAGATGGAGCCAACACTCTCTGCCTCCTGCCACTTGTACTGTTTCCAGATCCAAGTTGTTTTATGCCCAGCTATCTTCATGTGGAAACTGAAAGTGTGATTATACTTGTTTGACCAGAAGTCACCCCTTAGCTCGAGGACTGTGTGACACTGTCCTGAATATGAAAGTGGGCAGTAGAGCAGAGAAAAGGGTGGTGCTTCAAGCAGTTCCCTTCCTCTCTGCCAAAAGAGGTTGTCTAGGTTTGAATAGACAGGTACCTGCCAAGGAAGATTGGAGTCTCTCTTGGAATGTAAGCCCCCCCACCCCCCACCTCCCTCTTTTCAAATTATTATAAATTTGCAATTAAAAGGCTGTCAGGCAAAGATTTTGGGAATAGGTATAGCAGTTCTTTACTAAGGATATTAAAAAATACAAATTTTGTAGTACAAAAGAATAAGCAAACAAATAAACAAGGAATCCCAGAAAAAGACCCTGACAGAGTCAGAAATACAACCTGATGCCCTGTTGGTCAGGGAGTTGGAAACAGTCCAAAGTCAGCCCTCCTGGAGTGGCAGAGGTGTCCTGTTGGAAGCAGAGATGATGGTCCTGTGGAGCCAGGGGTCCCAAAGTGGGTCTGGTCTTCCTTTGGGTGTCCCATGGGAAACACCAGAGTGCCTCGTGACACCTGTGGCTAATTTTTATCTAAGTGAAATGATTTGCCTTCTGCTTCCTGGTAGAACATCTCACAATAGGATGATGAAATGTGTCATGCCATTGGTGAGTTGTTTGATGGTGCGTTAACATGAGATAGTGAAAGACTGAGCAGAGATAGGAAACAATACCCCACCTGGTTTTTAACAGCTGGCTTGTTATCAGGGAAGGCAGCTACCCCCTCCCTTCTGGAGTTACAACAGATAAAAGAAAACCTCTCCAACCGAGTTTTGGCCATCTCTTTGTTTTGGTCAAGTACTCTTTAAGTATCCAACATTTAATCTCCTTGGTAACTTATGGGGAAAAATTTCTTTAAAGTAAAAAAGGAGCAAACCTAACCCCCAACACAGGTAAATACAGGACATCCGGATTAGTCAGGGAACAGCAGTAAAATATTGCTTTGTAATAGCAAAATGGTGTTTAGTTTGTAATTAGTTCTCTGTGCACAAAGCTAGTTAGGTCAATGGCTTCAGTTCAAAAGCCTGGTAGGAATTTAGTCCTGGTTTATGTGATTGGTCCTCTCTAGTATCTTTCAGATATGGTTGCTGCTAAGGATAGCTCTTTTAATTCTTCATTGTCTGACATCGATGTAAATCTGCCATTTAGCTAAGTTAAAGACACAAACATAGTATGCTTGTCTTCAGCAAGAAAAAAGTGTGTGGTAGGTCTATGCCATATTATATACTTCTCTTTCAACCACCTGGAATATATATTAAACATGAATTACCCAGAAAAGAGAAGGTATAAAAACATTAAAAATTTAAAAGCATAAAATTTTGATCTTGTCTTTTAGGAGTAGAGTACACCTGCAAGGTGTCAGGAAGCTTAAGATGTGAAACTGTGAAATAGTTGGCACATTTTTTTTTCCTCGAGGGCAATAACAAAAGTAAAGCCCTTCCCGCCCCCTCCCCCAGCTTCTCAAAATCCAAACATAGCAAACCACCAAAATAAACTAAATTAATGCCTGGGAATTTGCCCATGACCTCTTGACTTTCTAAGTAAAATTAATACTTTTAGAAACTCATACTGATGAAGAATACTTCAAGATTTACTTCAAGATTTGAAATATTAAGGGGTTTTAAAATTTCTATTATCAATATAGTCATAGAGATCTGATTATACATAAAATTTTGTCCTTATAACTGATTTAAAATAATCAGCCTGTTTTTCATTGAGAGTATCAGTTTACCTTCTAAGAGCTATATAATATATTCATAAATAGTTAATTAATGCTGTTAATTAGACCTAGGCAGGTATTGTGACTGTGAAAAGGGTACTTTGGGCAAGAAAAGTCTTTCATTTAAATGTTGTAGGAAACGGTTATTTCAAGCCAAATTTCTGGCAACGTGTTTTTTGGCATTCTAGTTAAAAGAAGCCCTTTTGAGCTGCTTAGTCAGACATCACTTGAGCCTTATGTTTGAGGAAAATTCAAGCTTGCTGCAGACATTAAAATCCTGTGTATTTAGAGTGAATTGATGCTGAAGATTTTCAAGCTGGGCTTTCACTGCAGAGTTGAGGCATTTTGATGAAAGTTCTTGTGCTTGTCATATTTATACTGAAGTTTATGAAATTATTTTGTGCAGAAAGTTCATGGAAGAGCATTGCAGAAACGTAGAGTGTGATGTTCAAATGTGACAGTCACAATCATTATAGCACTTTTTAAACCTGCAGGGGTAATACTGAAGGACAGAACTGTGGAAATGGTACCATGGCTGTTGGGTGCATTGAGCTGAGCCCCACTGACTCCTGGTTGCTTTGGTTAACAAGGCAGAAGTTCTACAGCAACTTTTCTTACTCACAATAAAATGCTCCAGGAGATGGAATGCTGCATTGTGAAAACTAGCAAATATGAACACCATTTGTGAAAGGACTCTGCAGAAGGTATGATTTTTCTCTTCTATGGCTGGTTTTGCTTTCCTGAACACAGTATGATACACTGTTAGTGCTCTTGCTAATTGCCAGTTGAGCAGGAACTCTTGTTAGAAAATGGGAGAAAAGTGGAAAAAAAAGCAAAGACAAAGTGTGTTTTCTTTACAAATCATGTAATCTGTCGTGGGACAGGAGCTCATCTGAGTCCTTTAGAAAGCTGACATAAAGTGGTAGCATTTCTGGAAATGCTAGAGTTCTTTTTATTTTTACTTTCCCTTCTTTTTCTTTTTAACCACAATTCTTTCAAATACATTTTCTGTTAAGAGTTGACATTTCTCCTCTGCATGATTTCAGTTCCTGGTAGTTTACTGTGTGATCTCATAGCTGCAGCTGAATAAGCTTTAAAAACGTAACTTTGCCTTTAATTTAGGATTCTATCTTTCAAAATTCCATTAAGTTCTAATTCAGAAGAAGAAAAACATATGAGGGAGGAGGACTAAGCATAAGTCTGTATAAAAACGCTGTTGGAAGTTCCAGAAGGCAGCTGAGCAAGCTCCCAGTTTTTATTGCTAGTACATAGCACATATTTTTGAAGAAAACAAATAATCAGATATTGCACATGGGACTCTGTGAGCTGTAGAAAAGATGGTATTCTACCATGCACTGCAGGCTGTGGAGCACACAGAGCCCTCCAAGGCTGGGTGGGAGACAAGGCAAATATGGTTGTTGGCTGGGAACCTGCTGAGGAGGAGGCAGTGTGACCTCCTAAAGACATTTAGTGACTTCTTGTGAACAACTGCTGTCTACCAATTCCTTTGCTTTAAGGTCAGGAGGCATTTATGGTATTCAATAGGACCAATAATGCTTCTTTTTCTCCCTAAACCATTGATAAATGGCAATTCTTTGAAGCATTGTGATGAAGCATTTTATTGTCATTACTGGCATTGCCAATAGATATTAAGCATAACATTGATGACTGAATCAAAAACAGCAGTGTCTTGGAGAGTTATTTTTAGCCTGTGTAATTGCATTAATTGAATTTGCCACGTGGCTCTGGAGCATTTGTACATGTAGGAATAGATGTCAGTGGCCAAAGTAACTTGGAAGTAGGAGATCTTCTTAAAATAGATAAATTTACTGTGGAACTTTGTGGCTTCATTGCTCATAAAAACAATCTCTGTTCATCTGCTTGGACATACCGATGTTGGTAATGAAATGTTCCCAGGATTGGACCTCCAGATGAGTAATTTTGTGGTTTTTAATATCACGTGTTACTATTTTAATAGACCCTCATCAAGAGAAGCTCTGCCAGTCTGTCTAGTATAACATTTCTGGTTTGACTTTGCACTTGTGATGCCAGGAAGATGAGGTATGACACGTCCTATGAGTGAAGTGAGATTTTCCTGCTTCCCCCCAATCCTTCCCTCTGAAGCATGGTGAGAAGGCTACCTGTTTTCATTCACATCTCATGATCACAGAGGCAATCACCAGCTGCAGACACAGTTCACAGACTTAGAAAACGTGAATGGCATCCAGATAACACAAGAATTTATAACTTTTTTTCTTGCTGTCAATATTATTCTGTGTTTCAAACATAACAACTTATGGTACTGTTAATGCTCAGGGCCTCACAGAAGGCTTTGTCTTCCATCTTCACAGATTTTTACAGATGAACAAAACATACCAAAGCCTTGGTTGCAGTTCTTGTCAAAACAGCTCTGTATCTCTGCTTTCAGTATGTTTTAAAGTTATGTAACATAACAAAACAGTAGAGAAGACAAAGGCATGAATCTGTATTGTGAAGGATAAGACATGAAAGTGAGAGCTAGAGATGGAAATTATTTCTGACTGTGCTGTGGCTCTTGTATAATCCTGGGCAAATCACCTGGCTCTTACCTAGAATAGAGACTTAAATTTACAGGTAAATAGTTTTCTAAGCCTAGTAAATAATCCCATTATGCCTCTGTTTGCCTTTTTTGAGATGGAAATAAGAGTATTCCTTTTGCTCATCAGATGGTTGGAATGCTCTTGTGATAGGCCATATGGAAATGTCTACTTGCAGTCCTTAAAATGAAAAGTACTCCTTTTGGAAATAAAGAATTGCAAAATCAGTGTCTCTGTCTACCTTAAGCTTTATGCCCACTTCTTTCTTTTATTTTTTTCCTTCTCTTTTTCCTTTTTTTCCCCTCCTGCCTGGTTTCAGGGGCTCAGTGCTGCAATGAATGGAGCTTTCTAGGGAATGCAGCTGTTCAGTCCTAGAATTAATATGCAAATGCTCTTCTCTTACTGAAGCAGGGGAGGAAGATGGAACATAGCTGTATTTTCTCTAATCAACATACTCCCTTTTTCATTTGGAACTACAACAAAGCTGACTGTCAGCAGCACAAATAATGGAATATTTCTTTTTGCAGAAATAAACATTTCTGTAAGCATACATTTCTTGAAAGCTTTTACTGACCAACCCAAACAATATTTTAGTTCAATGAAAATATATATATTTAGAACTATTCACACACAAATCTCTCATGCTTTTTCAGTAAAATAAATAGACCAAACTAAATGCACTGAGAGAACACTAATTTCAGCTGCAGAAGCATAACACAGAACTGCAAAAGTAACTACCACTGGATTTTTTTTTGCAAAATGCAAATTCATATATTGGAACTATCTGTGTGGTAAATGTCCCATTCTGCCCTCAGATTCACAGGTAGGTGTCTCACAGAAACACCTCAAATCTGATTCGTTTGCCTGATTCCCCACAGGACAAAGTGAGCAAAACTTCTACCCAAGAGGAATAATGAGATTTTATCATTTTCTCTTAAATTCAACAAAATAGACAGTAAAAAATTGGACTACTGTCTTTAATTAATCCACATAAATAGAAAACATTTCAAGAATTCAGGTATCAAAGGCCACCAGGTGAGCCATGCAGAGGGGATCAGTGATTCCCTAAAGTTTTAGTAGAGCAGAAGAAATGGTACAATGGTTGTTAGGAAGATTGCTTTTGATATTGCGTAACATGCACTTACATTGAAAAATATGTATTCTGAAACTAGTGTGTGACAGGCCCTGTGTGCCTTTATTACTGCTGCCTAATTTAGTTCCTTCCCTTTTAGCCCAGCGGACACATCTTTACATTTGACTGCAATTTCCTTGGACAGTTTGAGGTAACAGTAAAATAAAACTTGAGCAAAGAATGCAGGGCAGAGTAAAAGCTAAAAGCAAGATCCTAAAGTCAAAACCAAGAACATGAAATCAATAAAGCAAGCTATTGGAAAACAATGCAAGGATTGAGGCTGGAATTGCAGGGTGGGCTGACCTAAGCCAGCCTAATCAATAGCTTGGCTGCTGAGTTGGGAATAAACAGAACTACTTGTAGGTGAAAAAGAAAAATGTGACAACAGAACCTTAACTTCTAAGATATGTCCAAGCCAAGTAACTTCTGCACTGAAGCAGTGCAATTTGGCCAAGTCCTAAATGGCTGAATGCCTTAGTGAATGTGATCTATAAGCTGTGTCTAGAACTTGTAAAATTGAAGGACAAAAGCAGCCCCGTAACAGACAAGACACCCCTCAGCTGAAGGGATAAAAACACCTGATATTTCAATCAAGCATGCTGTGTATGGCATGAATCAAATTGTATTAAATGTAGCAGAAAAGTTTAATTAGACCTAAAATTCTCCTGTCTTCAATTACATCCTTTTAGAAGCCTTTTACAAAAAAAAAAGCTTCAGATAGTGGTGACATATTTGGTGATTTATTCTCTCCTTGTAGAAGTGCAGTGTAAAGAAATTGGTGAGACATACTGAAGAAAGATAAACAAAAGAAATTAAATTGAAGATGCCTGAAATATAGTAGGACAGATAGTAGTAAGATAAAATCTGAAGTGACTTTTTGAACTGCCTTCCCAGTGTCATCAAGATCATAATATTCCCACTTTAATTTCCCCCCCTAATTCTAACAAAGTCAATTTTTGATTCACTTTTGTGATCTGTGTGCCACTTTTGCAAGATATGGCACTTGTGACTATTGCTGTCAGTTTTATGGGATACCTGGTTACGTCTAGATCCTTGTTAAGTGTGTGCTGGGCAGTTAACTTCAGGTTTGTTGGCAGATTCATCACACTCATTTGTAAATCCAGGGGACTGTGGACCTATTCACACTCCTTGCAAAGTTCTGTCTGCATTTTGGTACTGATCACTGAAATAGAGTAAACACACAAAAAATTGATGATCCTATGATGTCTCATAGAGAAGGGAGCTCTTAAAAAAAAAAGTAAACAACCCCACACCAACTCTTAAATTTGTGACTCACTCTAAGTAGCGTTTTCTTGAGAAGCAGACCCAACTGTGAGTAGGAAATCTGTCCACACGTGTGGTAGTTAGAGTTAATTTTCCTTTTTTAGGCACTAAATCAAGCTACTCCACAAAACCTCCACTATCTGCAAAACCTTTAGCCAATCAAGGCCTTTCCCCAAACAGCTCCCACTAGGTAGTCTCAGATGCAATCTCTGATTTGTCTTCTGAAATTATAAAACTGCTTCTTTTTAAATTAGATAGCTTTTATATATTTCATTAGACCGGATACCTAATTTAAATGAAAATTGGTGATAGTGAGTGTGATGATAAGGCTTTGTCAGCTAAATCTTTCATGATACAGACATGCCTCTTGTAATACCATTTAATGTTTTAGCTGAAGGTCAGAAAAGTCTTAGGAAGAAATCTTTCTTAGGGTCTTTTCTCACTGCCTTACCTGTTCCCAGAAAACCAGTTCTCTGTGCACCCAGAGCAGACTTTGGCACCCAAATTACCTGTTAGCTCCAGGAGTTAGACACCCAATGAATCTAAAACAAACAAGGCGGTGGGGTTTTTTTTTTGTTTTTTTTTTTTTTTTTTTCCCTTTGAGGGAAGAAAGGAGATATGTGTGAAGTACTGGGGAAGAAAGAGGAGCACCAGCACTCAGGAAATCAATAATGTGTCCAACCCTTTCCCCTTCTTTACCCTTGTGGGAGTGAAGCTCTTGTGCCTGATGTGTAGTGCTGGGACTGATAATTTTTTGTGATTCTAAGCCAGACTAGTGTGGAGAATGTTGTGCTGCTCTCTAATCTTTTGAAGAAGTTGCCACTGGTATAAATTCTGCATTTTCTCAATTTCTGTGAACCTCAGTGAAAATAACAATGTTAACATGCTCAGAATGTGGATTTTTTCCTATGGCATGCTGTATTTATTTCTCCTTCTTCCAATCCCTTTGTTTTCAAATATTTTACTATTGTATGTCAAATGCAATCAAATAGTATTAGAATTGTAGTTGAACTTTGAAATGATACAGTTTTAGTTGGTATGATTTTGAACCAACTTATCCTAGATTTAATTCATGGTCAAGGCCTAAAATGTGCTATGTTTGAGATGGATTGTCTTTCCTGAAGGCAGGAATCATCTTCCATACTGTTTATTTCTACAGCTTCAAATCCTTCACATGTCAGTGATAGGTTGTTAGTTCACACTTGGAATATCTGAAACAGATGGTAGTAAATAAGTGCCAAATTAATTTTTCCACCAAAACCTTGTATTGAATTTAGAATCTTCATCAATCTCAACAGGGAATGCAATTTGTCTTTGCTAAGTTCTGCTTGCTTAACAAGCTGTCAGCCTTTGTTTCCTGGGTTTTGTGTGAATAAATGACAGAATATCAAAATACCATCAGATTCTCATCTTCACCCCAGCTCTCTTACCTCCAGCCTTTTGTGTTATCTTTCTGGTGATGATGGAAATCCTGTATTTATTCACAAGCGAGGAAGTCCAGACAAGCATCCAAACTTATGGATACCTGAACCTCTAAATAAGTCTTCAGCACTGAAAAGAACTGTCAGAATCTTCTCATCAGGCAGCTGCAGTTCCTGCCACTATGGGGTTTTTTTAATATCTTTCATTGTAATACCTTGGTGCCTCATACTTTGAGGTGGATTGGTCCTGTCAATGCCTGTGTCATAAGTTGAGGGTTTCTTATCTGTATTTGCCAGATATAAACTGGAGGGAAAGTTTGTCTCGATGCTTTGCAGTCCAAAGTTTTCAAGAGAAAAACCCCATGAACTTCTAACTCCAAGCCAACTTTTCATTGCACTGAACATCCTTTCTCAAGCCTTGTTTGTAAATTCAGGATGTCTTCTGTTTTTTGTCCTGCCTACTGCTTACAGCGGTGTGTATGGGGTTTATGTTCTGGGACAGCTTTTTGCATGTGCACATATCTGTGTGAGTGTACATAAATATCTTTAAAAACACACATGTAGGTGCTTGTATACATTAATTAATAATGCCTGAATGATATGTTGATTGGGGTTTGTTCCTCTGCTGGAACAAACAGTTAGTGAAGCGGGATACCTGTGAAAAGAGTTTGTCCTGAGAAACTTCTCTAAGCAAGAAAGTCAAAGACCTTCACAGGATATACATCCAGAAATATAAAAACCACTACCTAATTGCTGGAACATTTCTATATGCTGAACACCGAAAAAACCACCTTTTAGTTCTGTGTGAAACTTACATCTGAAAGGAAAATATGCAGTCCTGCTGTCTATGGTATGCTGACTTTATAGACAAAAATAATTAGCCTGCCAGTAAACTATTCTGGCCCCCTTAAAAGTGAGTTTCACAGTGAGTTGGTGGAGTGCTGCACAAGCAATTACACTGAAAATGGTGCTGTGCAGAAAGAAGTTAACATGGATGACAAACAAAGTCCAAACAAAGAATGTTTAAACCTGTCTTCAAAAACCTCTTGAGCTCTGATCCTTGGGGAAATAAAATGATCTTTCATGGTGGGGACTGAGACATAACAGCACTGTGATTGCCAGCAGAGAGCAATAGAAACTGTAGTGATGAGGTGCTGTCACTCTTCTGTGTTAGACACGCAGACACTGTGAAGAAAACTGAGGATGGAGCTCCTGAGGCAGCCTCTTCTCTGTACTTACCCTCCCTGGAGTTCCCAGCCATGCTAAACTAGGTGGGATGGCTTTCAGTGCTGTAAGCACAGCCAACCAAGTCAGCTGGTGGTTAAATTATTTATGCCAAGAGCTGAATGTGGGGTTGCATAAAGCAATGTGTTCTCCTTAATAAAACCTGGATTTGGGGTTGGGAAAGAACTTTGGCAAGTCAAGTGGGATTTCTTTGAGTGTGGTCTCTTATAAATTGAGTCTGATTAGTGGCAAAGGGGGTTGGGAAGTGAAAAATAAAGCAGGTTTAAAAGGACATTAAAAAGCCTGTTTTACATATTGTTTGGCAAACCCAGGGCTGCTGGGAGCATGATGTGGCACTGACTGATATAATTACATTATCCACGTAGGAGGAATTTAAAGGAGTTCTTAGAGATATTGGTATTTATTGATGAAATGATGCATTATTACTCTTTTCAAGATACTTTAAAAAACCCCAACAGGTATTGGAGGCTGGTTTTATTTTTCGCTGTGTTATGTGTATTTGTATGTGTATTTATTATGTCATCCCCTTCCTTAATGCAATGTTCAGATATTTAGAGAACTGTGTTTGAACAAAATTTAATAAAAAATTTATCTAAGTCCCACATCAAATATACTGTTAATTGAGGGCTAAAGTTGTTTAATGTGTTTCCTGTCAAAGTAGTCAATAATGACATAAAGTTCACAAGATGGCAGCTCCAGTTGGTTTTGTTTGAAATATTTAGCACTGCTGGGTAAGCCTTGATGCTGCACCTCCACAGAGGAAAGTTGCTTTTTATTCTCCACTAAGCAGGTGATCAGAGTTTACATGGAAAAAGAAAGGAAGAGAGCAGTTTTGTACATCATATAGAAACTTGTCTTCAACCCAAATATTTTGGCTCAAGCAAATTAAACTCTTTCAGGGAAAACCAAGAAGATGTAATGTTTCAGACAGCTTTTTCTGTCCCTCTCAAAGACATGACTCAATTAAAGATGGATCTTGAGCCCACACTGTACAGCTGTGGGCAAATAGAATTAGAGGCTTTTGAGCAGAGTGAAGTAAGTTATTTTACTACAGATTTGTTGTGGACAACATTGCCTGCTCTTTGCTTCTCTAGCCATGCAAATCCCAGCATGAGAAATAGCTTCTAAGCTTTTTTTTTTATAATGTGACTTTGTTGCACCTGAAATTACATTGCAGAAATTCTATTTTGAACTCCGGTTTCCCAATGGAAAGCTCAGGTCAGGCTAAGTAGCCTGGAGGGATGTATTTGACTGATTAAATTTGATGTATTCTATGTATCTTTCCTTGCTTCTTCCCCTCTCCTAGTACATTGATTCTACAAGCTTTAAGTCAGTAATCAACTTCAGCACCCACACATTAGAGTGATTATTATTTTATGATATATAACGTCTTACATTTGGACTCCATTGTTCCCTTTATGTAAATATAAGATGGGAAATTATAAAATCTGTACCTTGAGTTAAACTGCACCATATAGATGTAGAAAGACAGCTTTAGACTTGTGTTCCTTTGATAAATTAATGCCTGTTAAAAAAGAGAAAAATCCTGTCATTGAAGACACAAAATGTACAATTATGAATCATCAGAGGCAGCCAA
Source organism: Sterrhoptilus dennistouni (assembly GCA_013397095.1). Lineage (NCBI taxonomy): Eukaryota > Metazoa > Chordata > Aves > Passeriformes > Zosteropidae > Sterrhoptilus > Sterrhoptilus dennistouni. The sequence continues at coordinate 150,335 of VWZU01013442.1, read as the reverse complement.
TTCTTTCATTTCCTTTTCTTTAATGAAAAGAACTGTATACTGGAAAAAATCCTCTTATAAAAGAGGCAAAATAATAGTTTTGAAAAAAAATCCCAGATATTCTTTAGGGTATTTTAAAAATGCTTGAGGGTATTTTTGATTGAAAATGAAAATTAAAAAATCAGAATTGTCACAAACTAAAAACATATATCTGAAACCAAAAATAGTCTCTCAAGAAAATCAGATGAAAAGTTTTTCATGGCACTCATGAGAACTTCTTCTCTTTGAGATCTCATCTGTTTTAAATCAGATATTGTAGAAATTTGGCAGTGGATTACCTGTTAAGCTGGTGTAAAGGACCTATTGTAGTGTGACCTACTCTGATTAATCCCTTTTCCATAGAACAGCATCTTTAAATTAAAAAAGCTAAAATATTTTGTTATTTTCTGGTGAGAAATATGAATAATTTCATTAAATCACATACATCTCAATTTTGCAAAATTTCAGTGGTGAAATATTTCATAACCTAAAGTTTCTCATTCAATGAAAAACTATAAACCAGGGACCTGGAGAGACAAATATTTTACAATAAAATGAGGTCTTTATTGTGTGATTCTCAAATTTAATTACAATTTGAGTCAAATTTGACTATTTCTCCATTTAGCTGTGGAAAAATCATTTTGGGATTGAGTTTCTTTTTGTTTTAAGATAAGCAAAGTAGTCTGATCAAGTTATACACTGAGTGTTTTGTATTTTGACAGCTTTTAAACCTTCACTGTATTTTGTGCTAAACAAAAGTAAGTGTTATTAAAAAGCTCATTGAGTCAATAAGTAAATTTCAGAATAAACCAGTCCTTTTACATTATCCACTATTGCACAATGTCTCCTTACCTATTTAAAGTTTTAAAAAAAATCAAATCAAATTATAGAAAAAAACTATGTCATCTCTTTCACTTGTTTGTCTTAACATGGTCTGCAAGAAAAATCTGCAACTTGTGTAATGAAGTATGGTCTTTCAGTCAGGTGAGGGAAAGTAATGGACTGGGAACCAGCCTAAATAAATCAAAACTTATCACACAGATGTTCAAAATGATTAGAAGCCCAAAAATGCAAATAAGCATTGGCTAAATTTTTCTAAGTGCCTAAGTCAGATGCCTGACTCTCTCTAATTTCAGAGGGATTTAGCTGCCTAACCTGCCTAAGTGATTTTGAAAAATAACACAGGCTGCCTATTTGCATCACTAGGTGCCTAAACACTTTTGGAAAATTTGTCCCTGAATGTTCATAATAAAGAAAAATGACACATCAAAATGTGGAAGTTTAGTTTCAAAGTAGGATCAGAACAGTATTTCAAGTATTTCAGAGAAGTCCAAGCTGGTCTTACAAAAGCTTGTGAGGGATGACTGTGGATTTCTAATTTGCAAGGCAGAATACATGGAATTCTTAATTTTGTAAGGCAGAATACATGGAATAACTCTAGATGGCCCAAATGGATTCTGTATTTGTCTCATTATGCTTAACAGGCCAGGCTAGATAAAAATAGTGACCAACCAGTACAATCTGAGTGCAGTCCCAGGTATTCAACCATTAACATGGGATATTCCCTTTGCTATAAATTGTAGCCAGTACTGATAATGAAGCCCTTCATCAATCCTGGCAATATTCTTCAGCGAAGTGCCTTATTTAAGAAAGTGTGTTGCATGTGAACCAGCCATGTATTGCAAAATAGTGCCTATTGAAGATTAATTAGTGTAAGTGGCATATCCAGTGGTTCATGTAATTAATTGCAGATTACACATTAAAATATCGATGTTTTCGATAGTGGGATGCACAAACCTGCAGTGTATAGTTAAACATTCAGTCATCAGCTGGCTAGATGCAAGAGCATTACTGAAGTTGAGTGTCAGTCAATATGACAAGCATCCATTCTTTTTCTAAGTTCTGTTCAGGAAATTATATATGAACAGGTACAAGTCAAGCGGGAATATAAGTGAAATAAAATCCAGTTGTTGAAGGAAATATGTTTTGGGGAAAAGCGTATCTTTGCCGTATTTCTGTCATCCCCTACTCCCCAAAACTCACATCTCTTATGGAGAATAGCATAAATATTTGTAAAAACTTCTTCATTGGGGATTGTCCTTTCCTTCATGGTACATATCAGATTCTTTTTTTAAATTTTGCATGCTTTCAAATTGCCATTTAAAATAATTTAATGTTCACATTCATGTCTTCTTTCTTGTTCATCATATCGTATTTGAATAAATGACATTTAGTATTTTTTAGTAGGAGCTTATCTCAGAAACTTGGAAAAGAATCTAGTCTAGAATTTGTTTTATTCAAATTTATGCCTTGGCTCAGAATTTCTATTGTACAGGTTTGGGCAAGTTATTCTGTCTTGCACTTCAATTCTCATCTGTAATGTGGGGATAACCCTGCTTTATCTCACAGGAATTGGTTGTGAATAAACACATTGGGCTTTATGTTGTGGTTAAATTCTTCATTTTGGGGATATTGTTAAGATAAGCTTGTTACATGGATTTACGTGTAAAACACACTTTGCTTATAACTGCATGTCAGTGTTTTATATACTCATATGTCTAGGAAAACCGTTTGGTACAGTGGGAAGTAGGAGAAGCTAAAAATTAGCATACACTAGGGTGTACAACAGAGTTTCTGGCAATTTCTTGCTATTGAATTGGCATAATGCAATAATGAACTTCAGTGAGACATTCATAATGCAGATGGTGCTGCTGTGTTCTATGCAGATGGCACTGATTTACTGCTATGTTCAACAAAGTACAGGAAGTCTTTCATTGTTAGTGTGGATTGACAGCTCTGGGCAGGAATAACAAGATTCTGGACTGTCTTTCCTTCTAGCTGACTGAATATCTTCAAAGCTGGAAACCAGGGACAGCCTGAGGTAAATAGTCCAAGACTGTGTTTCTGTTGCACAGTTCCTGACAGGTGGTGATTCTTTGTCAGGTAATTCTGAATGTCTAGGATTCAGTATTTAGGTCTGAAAAAGGATGGCTCTTTAATCACAGTCACTAGAATGTTTAAAATATGATTTTACCCATTCACTTTGTTGTGTGAGTAGGCAGTGAGAAACTGCAGATATTACATATGGTCTGGGGGTAACCAAGGCACATAAGAAGGCCCTTCAATGTCTAAAGTCAGAAATATAGCTCTGCCTCCATGTGCTTGCTGCCCATTAAAAAAAAAGAGACCAGGATAGTAGGAAGAAACCAGCTTTTCATATTGCCAAAACCAATGAGAACTCTGAGTTCTTCCCTCTTTTTTCTCCTCCCCTTTCAGGTTCCCTTTTTTCCTCCATGTCAACACACATCACAGACAGGATCTTCTTTCTTTGTACCCAAGGGCATCCTGCCTTGGAGCCAGGACTGCCAGTCACACCCGATGGTGCCCCAATGCGTAGCAATTGTGTCAGGAGCACAAATGTGAGGAAGGACAAGAGCACCAAACTAATTTTAACTTGTGACCTAAACAAGGGTTTGAACCTGAGTCTCCCGAGATAAAAGGCTGTTGCCCTTATTTTTCATCTGAAAAGCCATTTGGACTGCATATAGAGAGTTCCCCTTGAGAGATGGTGTTAGATTGATGTAGTGCAGCGTGAAATGGGAGTGTAAATGTATGTGATGTTCATGGGCTGGTGAATAGAGCTAGTTTACTATGGAATGGATTGCCAGCAAAATAAACGGGCTACCTCTAACCCCATCTACTGCTTTTCTTAGTTGAGGATGATAGCTTAGCTCCAAATGCATGTTGATTCTGACACATCCTTTGTGCCACTGACATATCTGGAAAAGTTTAAATGCTAAGAACTTGTTTTCGTTTCTATTATGGATATATAAGAAGCGAGAATGTTGCTTAGAGGAATCAAAAGAATACAAAGTATTTAGTGCTTTGTTGTCACAGTGCTGAGAACTCAGTTAAGATTCAGGAGCCCTTTGTTAAATATGGATATGTTTGAAATTATCCAGCTTTTGTGTTTAATAGCCAGGGAGACTTAATGACTCTGTTCCAGCCTTCAGTGAGAATGGAGACAAACAGCCTTTTATATGGCACTAAATATTTGTAAGGAAAAAAAAAAAGCATTTTTTACTTCCTGTTATTTGAAAAATGTAAGAGGCTTTCAAAGGAAACTGCAATGTTGGGTCCCCACTATTTTTCAATATCTAGGCCATTCAGGAGAGCACTTTTCTATACAAAGACTACATTTGATGCTTTATACTGAAAAATTTGGCAATGCAGTTAAAAGTCATCTTGTTTTTCACCTGGCTTATGGTCTGAAATGAGTTTGGAGGTTAGTGGGGGTCTAAAATATTTAATAATTCTTATACTCTCCCTAGATATAAGAAACTGTGAGAAATAAGAACATCCTGGAGATTCTTTTAAGTTCTTTGCATTATCTAAGAGTTAATAGTCATCTTGCAGGGTAAAAAAAAAAAAGGTGTCCTGTCAATTCACAGTGTTTCAAAACCTCTTACTGTTATGGTAGTTCTTACTCTGCCCAATTTATAATGACATTGCCTAAGAATGAAGATAGTTAAGCATGAAAAATTTAAAAGCAATGGCTTTAAAATTAAACTGCTGAGGTCAAGCCAGCAGTATGTCTACAAGTACTGCTTTTTCAGTACTTTGTGTTCTTCAGCTGTTACAAGACACAATGGGAAGCATATTCAAAAAGCAGTTAGGTAGTGGTAGTAAGTTTGGGATTATTATGGGTTCCTTTATTGAAATTTAGATTGGTTTGCCCATTATAAATCTCAAATAAGCAGATAACTGTGGGAGGCAAAAGTGAAAGAAAAGAATAGAACCAAATATTATGCCAATAAAGATTAGTGGCTTTATATACATATTTCACATGGAAAACTAAAGAGAATAATGTCCATTGCCTGAGGTAATGAGAAAGGGAGAAAAGTCCAGAGAGGATGAGGAACTGGTTTCTTGGTAGGTTGATTTTTAAATCATATTGAGAAGGTGTTATTAAAGAAGCGACTTACAATAATTTTATTGTTCTAAGTAGATTGAGGTATGGAAAGGGGAAATTCCTTGCTTATAAGTTCTCTACAGAGCTCTGTCGGGGTCAAAAATAGGAACTGGCTTTCATGAAAGATGTCTTGCCTACAGTGATAATATGTGATCACATTTTCAGGAGGAAAAAGTTTATAGAGATTTCAAAAGTTGTTTGATGTGAAATCTTTGGGTTCAAATATTCAAGTTTTTATTGTTTCTTAATAGTAAATCTTCATTTTTCTTTTTTTTTTTTTTGGTGTGTGTGTGTGTATGTGTGATTATTTGAAAGAGTTTCTGTATTTCATAGAACACCACATGAACCAGGAAAATTCTTGTTGAACAGTCATCATGTGGTAGCATTGGCAAGTGGAAATATCTGGAATTGTCCCATTCTGACTTTCTAATCAGAAACTATACTAGAGCAAGGTACTTGACAGAGATGGCAAAGATGAAAAGGGCAGTGTTGTGGAAGGCTTATAAATCCTATGCTTTCCATTCTTTCCAATCCAGATGCTTTTCATTCTTATTTTACATATTTTTATTTACTTTTAAAAAGCTTTCCTTAAAATTGCCTCACTTCTGTTTCTTCATCCAGAACTCTGATTTATACCAATAGCTGCTGAATAGTAAAGATTATTTCCTGTTATATTAATGCCTTTGGATTCTTGTAACAGCATTGTTCAAGTACCTGTGGAAGAAAACAGTTTGTGTTGTGAGTTGGTAATGTTGCCTTGTGTTGCAGTGAATATAACCCATCAATGCAACCCAAGCCCAAGTATCTTGGAATTAATTTTTAATTAATTGATGTGGAAGTCAGTTTTTTGCCATACGGTTTTCTTATATAATGTGCTCAGAGAAAAGGCATTTTATTTCTGGAGACATTAATGGAACTTTGGAGGGCTGAGGAGAAGCTGGACCAACACTTTGTGATCAAAATGATTGATGCTAACTTTGATTTTTGTTGTGAATAAAGCACATTCTCTTGGCATATATTCCTTGTTGACCCAGCTTGGAGAGGAGGAAAGAGAGGGAGACTGGAAAACCTACTCTATTATTTTTCGCGCTATTTATTGGTGTGGTTTCTTAATTTCTTTTTTGTTTTGATAATTCAACAATCACAGTTTTTACATGCTAAATTCAAATGTGTTTGCAGCACCTGAGTGGAACATTCAGAGCTGAGTGTGGGATTATTTCTTTTTTGAGAGAGAGTGAGCATGTTTTTAGGGACACTACTTAATTATTACTTTATAAAGAGCACTTTCAGAAATTAAAACTGAACTAATATTTAATCTTTGTCTTGTATATTTTTTTCGTGCACTTTTTTGTTCCTTCAGCATTTAATTTTGTATGAGATTTGACTTAACAATGATTCTGTAAGAAATGTGATACAAAATTCCGTGTTCAGTAGCTGCTTCTTCAAGTCAGAATATGTTGTACAGGTCTGGTTTGGGAGAAGAAGCCAACCCGAAAGCTCAGTGAAAAACATAAGTAGTTTCTCTTCTCCTGCCAGCTACAGCAGTCAGATCAATTTGGGGAAAAAAAAAAGAGAAAAACTGAGCCAGGTGCAAACCTATTGAAGTAATAGATGAGATGAAACCTTTTTCTCATGTGGTGGTATGTGCATTCCTGTTTGGCATGATCTGACCCTCTGATAGAAAGTTGCCTGTGGCTCTGAAGAGTGTGACTTAAAGCAACAAGCAGATTTTGGTGTCTATTCTACTTTATCTGTCCATCAGCAGGGTTTTGTGGCACAGCTATTGTGCGCCGGATCAAGTGTTGCCTGGGTTCTGCAGTGACTCCCAGAGAGGACTAATCTGTGACCACCAGTCTCCTTTCAGTTAATAAATTAAAATCAAACTGACTTTTTATTGTTTTAGTGGTCAAAAGAATAAGTGATTACCACTGTTAGTAACGCAGCTCTGCAATTTTATGAGGTGTGTGAATGAATGTGAATTACAGCCGTGGCCTTTCAAAGAACAAGCCCCAGAGCAACCTTGACCAATGTGGTGCAGACATTACATTACACATGACCAGGGGATTTCTTCTTGCTCTGCTCTCAGTTATTTTCCACAGTGCAACATGTGCAAGAAACATGGACTTAACCTCGAGCTGATTTGCTTTCTGAGGGCTCAGGGATCTAGGAAAATTGTGGTTAGCATTTTAAAAAGTTTTTTTTTTTTTCTGATATACTTCAGAAACTATTTGTTGTTTAATGTTGATGTCACAAAACAGATTTT